>OZ010586.1:4405268-4535268 GCA_963932145.1 Acanthosepion lycidas
TAAGGGTTGGAGAATTTAACACTCACTTATAATTTCCATTCTCTCATCTCTTCTTTCATTTATATCACATTCATTTATCATTCTATTTCAGCAGTAACTCTCTACCTTGAGTTGGTCTCAAGCTTTGTATTGGGTGAAGGTAAGCATAAAAAAGACATAATGAAGGTAAGCCGGGGGAAAAACCGTGAGTTACTTACTGAATGAGTTTGAATGAATGGATAGCAGAACAATGTAAAAGATGGATGGTAAGGGTTTAAAAGTTGCATAGAGCACCCCCCCCAAAAAAAAACAAAACAAAAACAGGACGTTGCGGAGAGCCTTAATCGCTGAAAGGACATTGCATATTAAAACAGAAGAGAAGTTTAGATAGATTCCATTTCGTACAGCTTTATAAGATTTACAGTGGAATGAAAAATAAGCAAAATAAGTAAAGTTTTATTCTGTTAGCAAAGTCAGATTTTACCGTTATCCAAGTCGTTGCGATCAATTTTGCTGGTTTTTGCCTGAGACAATGCTTGATTTCAAGAGAAGTTTCCTTAAGGCAGTCCATTTTCGCTACATAATCTTTCACACTTTTCAGCAATTCTTTATTGGTCTTCAAAATCACCCATGGTGCCGTGCCGCTTCCGCTGTGACAGATGCTAAAGCGAAACAAACCTGAAGTATAAAGGAAATTAATAAAGAAACGGAATTAATTATTTAATATGAAGAAAATAAATATACGATGACAGTGTTTAGAAAATAATTGCGTTTTACTAGAAAAGTTATAAAAACAAACGTACACTAGAGGGTAAAAGTTTGGGCCCACCCTCTGGATTTAATAATTAGTAAGTTTCATACCTTCTTTGGTGGAATTAACTTCTAATAACCTAGGATACTGAAACTATTTAATCTATTAGTGCATGGTGTCCAATTTCATTTTTAGAGAAAGGTTACCTAAAATTTTAAATCTGTCAGACGTAAAATTACCATTTGACAACAAGTAGATAAGTTTTAAAATTGAGCTAAAATTTCAAAGAATGAGTTAATTTCGTTGAACATTATTATTATTGAATATATGATAAAACCCTTCAGGAATCAAAAGTTTCTACTCACTCGAAGTGAGCCACTAAATTAGTTTTGAAAAAAATGCATGCAACTTTCAATTTTTCTCCGATTCTTCGAAATACAAAAGGATAGCACCAAAGTTTTGGCTTATAATGGAAACTGAATTTATTTATATATTATTTATCAAAAATGTAATCAGCTTCATTTTCAATAACTACAGCCCAACTGAAAATTTACATTCAAAGTAATTTGGCTTTCTCCCTAAATAAATCCTGAAAAATCGTTTTAATATTTTTTTTATGAATGTTATGCAATTTATAAAATATTCTTATGATCGAAACGAATCAAAATCTATCGGTGTTAAATTTGGTAAATATGGGGAATATAGGAAAATCTCCCATTTCAATGATCTTTGTTTTTCTTGGGTTTCTTTTCTACAATATGTTTCTACAATATGTTTTTATATTGCCAGGCTGGAGAATAACACCTTTACTGTTTACCAAAGCTGGACCCTGGCTGAGTAACGGATATCGGCGCAGAAAATGGAATCGGCGAGCCGATTTCAAATACCGTGGTCTTCTGTTGCATTCACTTAAGCACTAATACTCTTGGCTACTGATTAACATATTCTTTTTCTATAAAATGAAATCTTTATTTACATTCTTCCGACTTCAGCCTATATATATATATATATATATATATATATATATATATATATATATATATATATATATATATATATATATAATAATGATGGAGACTCCCGTCGGTTTCGACGTATGAGGATCTGACAGCTTATTTGATTCAGTTATGAAATTTTGTGCGATAATCTTAAGTGGCATTTAAGACCTGCTAGTGATTTACAAAGGAGGCCACATATGGAGCAAGAGTAAGGGTTGTAAGATGAGATCACTGTTAGATTGGCTGACCTTTTAGATCTTGCTCTCGCTTCTTGAAGAGGATTCAGACAAGCAGATTGCTGAGACCACTAAAACACGTTGATCTCCATTCTATCCGCTACAAGGCTAAGTGCTCAAGGGTGTTATGTGTTATATTGACAGCTGACAAGTTGCTTTTCAGCTTGTCTTTGTATCTTAGCCATTCTACATTCCCGTAGCCCTGATCTTACTGGCTGTACATTAGGATCTTGGGTATCCTGTCATCAGACATTCTCAAGACATGACCAGTCGCCGTAACTGAGACTGTATGAGAAAAGTCTCGATTCCTCCAATATTACCCCTGTTAAACAGGTCTAAGGTCTATATATATATATATATATATATATATATATATATATATATATATATATATATATATATTGTTTTTAATGTTGGGTTAAATATCCGTACCTATGCCAGGTTCTATTAAGGCCTCTGTATATAATTGATTAACCGATCGATACAATTACGAAAAGAGAAACATATCAAATTTAAAATAAAAGAAGTGTTCTTTGATTATATGTCAAAATAAATCGACATACGATAGTTAATAAGATTTTTTCGACCCAAATGTTTTTGGGCAGTGGGTATATGTTTCTGGGTTATTTTTTCATGCTGAATTTGAAAATCAAGTTCATTTTCCCCATCACATCAAATTTTCTCAGTACAGATAATTTCTATTTGACTTAAAATAGGCCAAAATGCTTAATTCACAGGGATATGCCACGGCTTAAATATGCGAGTGACATAGTTGAAACATTTTGTTTCATGTTAAAATGATTTATCATTCAAGAAAAAGTATGCAAATAACTTTCAAAAGGAATTCTAAGCTATTTCAGTTCAGATAAGCTAACCTGAAAATGTTCGATTTTATGATAAATATCTTACTGGAAAATGTTCTTTGCCCTCAATGTCCTTAGCTTGTTAAACTTTGTGATTTGCATTTCTTCTCTACTTTTCATAGAAGAAGCTCTTTAGAAGTCATTCAAGAACAGCGATTTTAGATTTTATTAGTAGTTTTTAGTTTACGCCTGAAACCGTCATGAGATTTTTATCATATCACTTGAGTTTACGGAGCTCTGGTATTGTTATGCAATCTCTGTATAACAGGCATAAATGAGGGTTGTTAGGGTATTTTCTTCATCAGTCCTTAAAATAGTCACCAAAAACCAGATAGGCATAGCCAACTTGACACTTTGCAGATGGGATGTTAACATGATGGCTGATTTCTGATGGAGCATTAAAAGAGATCAACCTTTTCAAAAGCACCTTTAGTGTTTCCAAGAAGAGAAGAGTTATACCTTTGAATGGACGAAAATGAATGGATTTTTCCTTCCTTTGTATCTTCTTTGTTTGTTTTGATTAAAAATAATGATGACACATGTATCCCAATAACCGAAAGTTATTTTTCTTCTATGATAGGTTATGATAGGTTATTCTTACCTGAAAACGTTTAAGGTTGGCTCTACTTGGCCCTGCCATATCACTATTAAATGGCCTATTTTAAGAAAAATAGAAATTATCTGTACTGAGAAAATGTGGTGTAATGGAAAAAAATGGACTTGATTTTCAGATTCAGCATGAAAAAAAATAGCCCACAGACATGTGCCCATTGCCTAACAACATTTGGGTCGAAAAAAATGGCGACCGGTGTAATTGATACAGCGTTTACTTTTATTTTACTTTTGCGATGCCTTTTTTTAGGCTTTGTTATGACATTTTAGTGTCTTCACAACAATCGTAATAATTGGGGAAGCGTGGGAGAAATACAGATTAAATAGTAATTAAATAGGGAGTTTATTTTCACTTAGATATTCGGTCACGTGACGCGTCAGTATAAAATAGAGCGTCGAACCCGGGAACAGGTGCTTTCCTTTTTCGGATTTACATAACGACAAGCACGATGTAGAGACGATTAGGATAGGGTTTAATTTCGGCGATTCGCTTTCTCCTTACTTTTGCCACACTCCACACGTAAAGATCCACTCTACGAAACATTGTGTCGTCTGAGGGTACTAAAATATTTTCTCTATAGTTACACTTTGTTTTCGTTGTCTTTTTTTTCTTCTCATATTTCAGGTTTCCTTTTTTTTTCGTACTTCTTTGAAAATGTTCACGACGTATTCTGCAAATATCTTAGAGGTAATCAAATGTGCTCCGCAACATTTATACAACGAGAAGGCATCGCCGTTTATTCACGCCAATGAAATTACCAAAAAGTAATCCTTACTAACCTTTAGCTAAGCTGGACAAAGTATGTAGACCTACATCACCGGCTCCCGCGCTGTGACCACTCAGAGTGACTTTGTTTTTGTCACCGCCAAAAAATTCGATGTTTCTCTGGATCCATTTCAGGGCTAACAACTGATCCATAAGTCCATAATTACCCGGAAGTTCCGGATCGGCCAAGGTAAGGAATCCTATAACAAATAACAATATTGACAGAATTAAGAACATTTAAAAACAAAATTCAAATAATCTTCAATTCTCAGAAACGAAATTCTTTTACGGACCTTTTCGCGATCCGACGCGAAGTTTGTTTGTCAGCCAATGGAAAGGCCCAAATCATATTCGGGATCGAATTCTCAAATGATCTTTTCAAGCCCCACAAACAAAATAAAAGACGGGAAAGTTCGCCTGTAACCAGAGAGAAGGAGACGAGCGTATTAACACGTCCCTTGACAAATGTCAAGCGATCGTTATTATTATCTCTACCTTTCTCCCTCATCTCTTTTATACTTGATAAACGAAAGGAACATTTTAAGACTGAGCGATTACTTCAAAGACATTCCTACTTTACGATAACGCTCATACATACATACATACATACATAGATACATACATACATACATAAACGCATACGTTCCTACCTACGTACACATAAACTCATTCTTGCGAGGACTATTCCGAACATTTTGACGACCTTGTATTAACCAAAATACATTAATTTTATTTGTAGAGACCTTAATTGATTTATACGTATATAAATTTGAATTACTTTACAATTTGATTTTCTTGTCTTATACCCCTCTTATGGTGAGCTATCTAACTAACAAGGCCGAATTAAACTAATCCGTTTCAACACGTACACTTCACTATAACTGATAATCCACTATAGGTTCACTCAGCTAACCATTATTTTTTTCATCCTCTATTAGGACATACCAGTGATGGGACTACTATCGAGATATCTAATTGTAGAAGAGAATGTTAACTGTATTCCTCTCTTCAATGCAAAGTAAACAGGGAGATTTTTGCACATTTGACAATGAGAACAGACCAGATTTTAACCAGAACTAAGATATCATTTAGGCATTATATTGAACAAAATTAACCCGAAGAAGCTCAAATAGATCGACTGAAAGGAAAAATAAAAAAATAAGGAGAATATATATATATATATATATATATATAGAGAGAGAGAGAGAGAGATGTGAAAATGAGCTAAATAAAGAGATATGAGCAACCATATATGCGAGCAATTACGTACACATATAGATATGTAAATAAATATTTATTTGATTTTTGGTGTAGACAAAACAGTGCTTCATAATTAGTTATTCAGAGCTATAAAGTATATATTAAAAATTATACATATACCTACATTTCCAGTACGACTCAGAATTGAATGACTTTCATAATCATAAGTTAATGATTAAGATGCGTTTCGTGGCTTTCTTTGTGATGTCCACTGGATTTATAGCCACAGATGTTTCTTCTTGGGTTAAAGCCAGCATCGATGGTTTTGTACCTTCTCAGAAATACTAAGTGAAACCACAATCTTCTCCATTGTTCACACTGCCATGTTCAACCGCTATAGTCCACAGGAATCACTTTTTCCGGCTATACCAGGGTGACAGTTCCAATCACAACATGCGCCTATTTATGTTTGTGCGTAATAATTATAAACGTCTCCTCGAATGAGGCACCGTATAGCTTTTAACAATTTTGGCGCTCGTGACTACTGGTGACTCTGTAATCGTGTGTTAAATATGAGTAAGCCCTCAATCGCATCTCTCTTCGTTTAGTTTTAAGTATTAACATCTGCTGATAAAGCAGGGTGTTTTGCTCGTACATTCTCTCATCTGGAGCATCTTCGCCTGACTTTGCCCTTAGAACTGAGTCCCTGTTGAGTGATATGCATATAACTGGGGCAAAGAATGTCTTGGCAATTTTAACGCCTTCAAAACGAAACTGCTCTCTATTAATCATCTGAGAGAACCCTTTCTGACTTCCATCAGCATGGCTGATGCTAACCACCAGTAGAGTGACTTATTGCGCCTTCTTGGTCTAAAATTTCCACTGACATGAAATAGAAAGATTACAATGAATCTATTGTTGGGTCCGCTGATAGGAAAAGTGTTCAGTGTCATGCTATACAAGTTTTCTCCCCGAAATCTATATTGCATATTTTTAAATCTATCATACGTCCTTGTTTTGAATACTGCTGTCACATCTAATCTGATGCTCTTACTATATATTTAGAGTTTTTTGATAAAATACAAAGAAGAATCTGCAATGTTATTAGCCCTGACCTGGCATTTTAGCTCCAGTCTCTTTCTCACCGCCATAATATAGCATCCTTGTGCCTTTTCTGCAAACACTTTCATGGTTATTGTTCTGATGAACTTTACTCTATGGTACCTAGACTTTATTAATTTAAGCGCAGTACTTGATTGTCGATAAGGTCTCATTATTTACAGTTGAAATGGATAGATGTATCCGTAAGTTCTATGCTAATAGTTTCTTCTCTTGCACTTCTTGTTTGTGGAACTCTCTTCTGGCTCCATGCTTTCTAGTCAACTTTGACCTTAAAAAATTTAAATAAAATGTCAATTACTGTCTTTCGAATTACTTTTCTATTGTATTTACATTATGCGGAATATTGTCCTCATCTTTGTCGCCATATTTATCGTTTCGTTTCGGCCGTTGTACGCCCCGGTCTTCTTCAGGTGGTTGGAATTCATACCCAGATGTCCTCAAGGACACATGGCACAGTGGATAAAGGCGTTGGTTAGATCCAGTGTGAGTTCAATACCCGGTTAAGGCAGTGGAGAACTTTCAGAGGGAAAATTAGCAGGAGATAACTGATAACTGACATCCATCAAACATGGCACGTGGAACTAGAACAGTCTACCCCAGTGATCGAAATAAAGGGTTCAGTTCGAAATTCCAACCACCTGAAGAAGGCCGGAGCGTACAACGTCCGAAACGTTGTGATAAATATGGCGACAAAGATGAGGAAAATAGTCCGCATAATGTAAATACTCTACATAATACCTCATCTCATAAATATAGACAGACTACTTTTCTATTGTTCTCTTCCTTAATAAAGTTTCTGTTTTCTAATTCATTCATAACCCATTGTATCCTAGTGGCTTTACTGCCTTGCTTGGGGTGAATTCGATTAATAAGAAATTAGAAATTTTTTTTTCACTGTACGGATTGTTGGTTGGTTGATTTTGTTTAGCAGCATATCAACCTCTATGGTTTATTTAATGCCGAAATCTATATATTTTGTACATAATTTTATACTTTCAGTGTAAAGGCATGTTTTTTAATATATATATTTTGTAGATCATAAAATGTATTGTTGGTAATTTTACTATAAAAATGTATTTTTATATTTTTTAGCGTTGCATTGGTTGTCATTTTGCTATAAAAATATCTTATTGGTCATTTTATTATAAAAATGTACTGTTGATTTTTGTTTAGAGGATCACTATTTGCCCATAGCTGGGACCCTAACAGGTGTTACCACCCCGGGTCAGGGTGAATCTGGGAATAACAGCATTTAAGTAGTGGTTCTACGCTTCTCAAAATTCCAATCGGAGGCCTTGCTGCCGGATGTAGTTTATCATTATACACAGGACGTTCACTTTACGAAAAGTCTAAGTGTTGGCTACACAAATATTTTATACATATAATTTCCTACATTTCTTCCATACATAAAAAAAGAAATCCTCACGCTCTCATTCGAAACATATCAAATTACAAGGCTGGACTTTAACTAAAAACTTAAAACTGTCTTATAAGTGAGTCAGTTTAACATGTTTAAGCAGTTAAATTTTAGAGTAAACTAGCAGCAAGGCCCGGCGTTGCCCGTGCTTGATTCAAAAATCGTAAGACTCATACAGCGATCGCTATCACTTGACTTAAAATATTTTTGCCCTTCCTTGCCTTTAAAGGAGTGCCCTTTGCCGTGCTGATGTTGCTACATGCCTTACTTCTTGCCTATTTCACACTGCGAATTTTTTCTAAGCTCTATACTAAACATTAAATCTGCTACGAAAAAAGAACTAAACAAAATGAACACAAAACGATCAGCTTTAAAAAAAAGAACTCGCAACTGGAAAAACCGAATGAAAAAAGGATGTTAACAACAAATACTTTTTCACATCCAACACAGTTCTGCGGAATCAGAATCAACGTTGAGTTTAAGCCAGCAAATGAGCCAATTGGATTAAAATGCCATGCAGATTTAAATTTTTCCCACTTGTGACGAATGCAGCTATCAATTATTTTTGCATGCTAGCATGCTAGTTAACATTCGTGTCAGTCAGCTGTTGGCTCTCACGCTGGCCATTCGTGGCAGCCAGCTATAGGCTCTCACTCTGGCCAGTATAGAATGGCTGCATACTACATGAAATCTGCCGTAGAAGCATGAAAAAATCGATTATTTCCACTATCGATGGGAGTTGGGAAATGCAAAGTCGGTCTTGGCCTTCCCGCTAACTTGGAGCATGTGCAAAAACTGCGGCCGTGCATTCGTTACACACACACACACGCGCGCGCATCCTGCCTTTTATAGATAGAGATCACAATAGCAAGGAGAATAAAAAACATCTTTTACACCGTTGTTCCGTTTACTTTGAGAAACGCCGCCTGTAAAAATCTTCCCCCCTTTCAGTTCTATTTTACTTTTGTAATAATCGCTTAGGAGGCACGGTGGTGTAATGGCTAGCGGCTCGGATTAATGCAATCGGTGAGCCGAGTTCGAATTCCACTCAAACCCATTACATTTACTTACGTGCTAATACCATTGGGTAAAGGTATTAATCCTCTTCTTCTTCCCTCCAGCTACGGTTAAATAGCAGGACAGACCAGTTTCTGTAGTTTTGGATGGCAACTGGTCTACCGCAGAAAGTAAATGGCAACCTACTGCGGGGAAAATAATCTGCCTCGTCAGTCATATATCGAAAGATACTTGATCGCCTTAGCGTGTATCATGCATGGCAAATAACTGACTAAATAGTCGCCTCGATTTTGGTTTGATACTTTGGTTCGATGCCATTTAATTTTAGCAGTGACGCGCGTCACTAATCCGACTAGTAAATTTTTCTTGTATTTTTTTTTTTTTTAAATGATGTTCATCCCGGAGCCACTCGGCCCTTGTACAGGTTGAACGTTATTGTAAAAAAAATAAAACTTTTCACCAATTGTGGCGGGATTTTAATAAATGGAGCACGCACACACGTATATTTGTTTTATATATTTAACATCACCCAAATTTGCTTTTTTTTCTCTCTCTCTCCTTTATTTTGTCTTTCTTTCTTTTTCACACACACACACACACACACACACACACACACACACACACACACACACACACACACACACACACACACACACACACACACACACACACACGAAAAAAACTTTTTGCATCTTTTTAAACTGGCGAATGTCTTAAGAACATACCACGTTGAGTCAGTGATTCTCGTACGATCACTGAAGTTAAGCAATATTCAAACCGGTCTGTACCCAGGTGGGTGACCGCTTGGAAATATCAGTTACTGTACGCTTGGATGTGCGGGTGGTGTAATGTATAACTGCTGGCAATTGGAAATCGGAGAGCCGGGTTTTCGATTTCAGTCGGCTTCGTTATATTCAGTTACGCGTGTATATACCCATTCGGAAAAAGCGTATGAATCCACCTCTTTTCGCGCCAGATCAGAGTTAATTAGTAGAAATTGTATCAGTAAAAATAATTATCATGTTAAAAAAAGCTTATAATCTAAAAATATTTTCTGGCTTTAAATAACCTGTAAAAGTTTCATCAGCCGTAAAAAAAAACAAATGTCATAAAACATTAATTTTGATTATTTTATCGATAATATAGACGAAATAGAGTAAAATACAATATGAGCTTTTATACATTGGATTGAAATACAATTAATGTTCGACCAGCGCCAATAAATATATCTTAATATATAATCCACTAGCAGAAAAATATATGAGGTCATCCCATAAGTTCTGTCCGAATTTTAACTTTTTGTTAAAATGAACGAAATTTAAAGAGTATTTTATAATGTCTAATGGAGCTGAACATTATTTTTATGTTTAGATGCATTTAAACTGATCAAATTTTATTTCAGAGAACAATAAAATTAAATTTTGTTTGATTAAAACCCTGCTAGCATGGAAGTACCCAAGAATCATTTGAGGCACATAATGCTTTATGAGTTCGTTCAAGAAAGGAAACTCAGCAGCCGAAGCGGCTAGAGACATTCACTCAGTTTATAGAGAGGAATGTGTGAATGAAAGAACTTGCAGAAGATGGTTTGCAAAATTCAGAGGTGTAGATCTCACCCTTGAAGATGAAGATCGAACCGGACGTCCAGTTGAAGCAGCCCTTGAAGAAAATCCTGCTTTATCAGTTGAGAAATTGGCAGTGGTTATCAGTTCAAACCATACAACTGTTCATCATCATCTTCAACAACTTGGAAAAGTTCCTAAACTTGGAAAATGGGTGCCTCATGAATTGTCTGAAAACAACCTCAAATCCCGAGTTGACATCTGCACTTCTCTCCATTCTCGCCAACTTGTTTCACCTTTGTTGGATAGACTTGTGACTGGCAACGAAAAATGGATCTTTTATCGAAATGTTAAGCGTCGTAGACAGTGGCTTGGTAAAGCGGAAGGACCCCAGCCACAGCCGAGTAGGGAACTTCATGGGCAAAAGGTTCTTCTTTCAATCTGGTGGGATCGCCAAGGAATCACCCACTTTGAATTCTTACCACCTAATGCAACAATTAATGCTCAAATATACTGTCAGCAATTAGAGCGTTTGAGCCAAGCTTTGAGACCTGCTCTAGTGAATCGAAAAGAGGTGATGTTTCATCAGGACAATGCGCGACCCCACACAGCAAGAATCATGTCACAAAAGATCGAAGAACTTGGTTGAGAGAAAATTCCTCATCCACCTTATTCTCCCGATCTTGTTCCTTCAGACTACTATTTGTTTCGTAGCTTACAGAATCATTTGGAAGAAACAGCTTTTGTAACACAGGAAGAGGTTAAAACTGGCATTTGTGAGTTCTTCGAATCAAAGCCAAAAGAATTTTACGGAAATGGAATTAGTAAGCTTGTTAATAGATGGAAGGAAGTCATAGATAATCAGGGAAAATACATTGTTGATTGAATCTGTAATTAAATGTAACATTTGGTCATTTGTTTCTTTATTCAAAATTCGGACAGAACTTATGGGATGACCTGATACACAAATGGTTAATGGTCATGACCAGAAGCGTCTAGTTAGAATTATTTTCAATAACAGAATTGACATTGGCTAAAATAGTATCAACATTCAACGCAGGAGGTATCAAATTTATATCCAACAGATCAAATCAGTGCTCTTTATATCCCACTATATAATAGGAACAGAAGACCGACCAGGGTAGTACTGTTAACTCTATAACATTGAAGGTCATGCCTTACAGAGTTTGGTGTAAATTCTACACATGAGGTACCTGAAGTATATCCAGCGTGTTAAGTCAGTGCTCTTTATGTCCCATGGGATAGAGGAACAGAAGTCCCACCAGGATAGTACTTTTAATTCTATGATTTTGAACATAGTATTTTACAGAGTTTAGTGTAAATTCAATATGTAGGGACTAACCTTGTATTATCTGCAATATTCAGTATTATAAATTTTCTATTTTGTACATAAATTTATTTGATCAGACATCAGTGATTTTGTTTTATTTTTATTTTATCTTTTTAGACAGTGAAATTAGTGGTACATATTTAACCTATATTTTTTATACGTGGCAAGCATTATTTTTTAATATTTTAGCGATAATATACATGGAAGAAAAAACAAATATACAATATGCACATCATATTAAAATACAATTAATGCTCGTCTGGCACCAAGAAATATGTCTTAGTAGAACTAAGTAGAACAACGGGCCCCCAAAAATTAATATACAGTGTGTCCATAAAGTTCGTGTGCTCTTAAAAAAATTATAACTTCATTTGTATTTGCGATAGAAATAATTTGTAAAAAGGATTAGAAAGAAGTAAATCTATATTTTTTAAGGTTTTATTGAAATTTTATTTAAGTTTCCACATGTCCTCCATCATTAGCAATACAAAGGGTAATACGATTTTGCAGTTGACGGAAAACATTTGTCAACTGATTTACAGTAATGCCTGAAATTACATTAGTTATTTTAGCTTTCAAATCTTCTAATGAACTAGGTTTGGTTGCATGCACAATTGTTTTCACATGCCCCCATAAAAAAATCTAATGGAGTTAAATCTGGCGAATGTGGAGGCCAATAAAATGGTCGACCCCTTCCGATTCATCTGTTAGGAAATTCCTGGTTTAGAAACTCTCTAACACGCAGAGTAAAGTGACAAGAAGCTCCATTAGTATTAGGTTGGTGCAAAAATAATGACGTAATAATTTCGTTTTTTGACGTTAAAAAATACGTCAAAAAACGACATTATTACGTCATTATTTTTGCACCAACCTAATATAGCATTTTTTTTACAGATTATTTCTATCGCAAATACAAATAAAATTATAAATTTTTTAAAGTGCACACGAACTTTATGGACATAATTAATTATGTATAATTAATGCAAGGAAATTATATTTTTCTGTCAGTTTTCTGTTAAAAAAAATTGAAGGAGCATTAAAAAAGAACATTGATATTTCGTGTTTATAAACTAAAATGAAACACATAACCATCTCCTGCAAATATTTGGTCATGGACCTCCTGCTCAGCTGGCCAAATTATGTTGAAACACCGGTTCCTGTACCATCACCGAAGTTAAGCAATATCGAGCGTGGTCAGTACCTAGATGGGTGATCACTTGGGAATATCAGGTGCTTTAAGCTTGGATGTGTGGATGATGTAAAGGATAATGTGCCACAGAATTGTTAATCGGTGAGCTGACTTCCAATTGGATACGAATATTTACTTACGCACAATATAAAAACTTGAATAACCTTGGGAAAGTTATGAATCCACCTTTTCTCCCCAGCTATGGATTAATTAGTAAGACTCGTATCACTAAACCATTATTGTCTCAAAAAATATCTTACAGTTTGCAAATATTTTCTAGCTTTAAATAACCTGCAAAAGGTTGACAAGCCGTAAAAAACGAATCAATCAATCCTGCTCAGCGACACGATCTAGGCAGAGAAATGACCAAATAGTGAAGTTGTGACTGCAGTGAACGGAGAACACAGTTTTAAGACTAAATAAATCTAAATTAATATTTATTTCTTAAACATTTAATGGTATTATGCTACTAAGAACTACAAATTTCATGGTTAAAAAAAGTATTTAATTTCAGGAAGACTTCAAAATATTCCGAGATGATTAAATTTTTTTGTGAGCTTTCGCAAAAGTTAGTTTGGATCCCTGTTAATGGATGTTGAATGCACGTGGAAGGCCGAGGAATACGTCGGCAAAATGATGTAGTAAAAACAACAAAAGGAAGGAGATTAGTTTAAAAATATATACATATGGCATAATACGCAAGCGAGTTGAGAAATAAAAGTGAAATTGATTCACATACCGAAAGCTGCGAGGCGGTAATTCATCATGACAACAATGATTTCTGCGTGGGAGGCGAAAACATCACCGTCATGCATGGCTGCCATGCCCACAATATTTGACCCTCCGTGGACAAAAGCGAAGACAGGAAGGGGCTCCTTTTTTGTCGTCTGGTTAGGAAAAGAATTAAAAAGAAGAGAACATAAGACAGAAAAAAATTAATTGAAAAAATAATCGATAAATTAATACATTTATTGACATGGGTATGCGTAGACATAGATAGATAGATAGATAGATAGATAGATGAACACACTGAAATAGATAGATAGATAGATGAACACACTGAAATAGATAGATAGATGAACACACTGAAATAGATAGATAGATAGATAGATAGATAGATAAATAGATAGATGAACACACTGAAATAGTGTTGAAACTTGACTAATGCATGGAATAATAATGCAACACAAAATGTACTTAGAACAAAATGTATTGAAACAAGAAAGTGTACACAATATTTACATATAGTCTTTTGTATATTCCTGGGAAGACCGTTTCTGGAATGTGTGTTGACTGAGTCGCAGTCGGGCAGAGTCTCTGGTTGGATCTCCTCATTCCTTCCTGGTACCAACCATATTTATATGGTCAGTACTCCACTATGCAAATTAAGTGGATCCTACCACAACACCCCCCTCCCAAGACCCGGAATCCCTTTTGGATTTCAAACTGGCTTCCTATATGGGTTGATGATTATGGCTATTTCTTTGTAGATCCATTTGCATACTTCATACGCATATGTCCATCCACTTAATTTTAATATTTTTTCCGTTTTGGATTCACGTCGAATGGTTCCGTGAACTTCCGTTTCCTACCGGATCTTCTCGGTTCAGGAATATTCTGCGGAGGTTCTACTTGAAACATATCATACATTACATCAATGGGATCTTCCTCCTCATCCGGTATACTCTCTTCATGCTCTAGAACGTAACATTTTTTAAGTTGGTTCTGGTGCCTTTTATGAGTATTCTTCGGCCCTTTAATTATGTAAATCAGGTCACCGATTCTCTTGTCCACTATGCGTCGCTCCCAGAACTCAACCTTGTTTTTGTAGCACTTGAAAAGCACCTTCTCTCCGGAGGTGTATCTTTTTCTCGCTGTATACATGGTATTCTTTACTCTATTTTTTCCTGGCAAAAGCTTGTCAAACACTGACTTAACTTTCCTAGCGAACATTAGTTCAGCTGGTGCCATGATTGAGTGTGTTCTCTGGTTTGGCGTGATTCTGTATACTTGTAGGAATTGCTGAAAAACTCACAAAATTCTTTAAATTCTTCAGAAGTGAATTGTGTACCATTGTCACTCACAATACACTCTGGCACACCGAACCGTGCAAATAGTTCATGCAAAAAAGTTGTTGTGGTATTGGACGTAGGCTTTTTTCAGCGTAGTACTTCCGGCCATTTTGTAAAAATATCTACCACTATTAAGTAGTAATAATCTTCTACTGAACCAGCGAAATCAATGTGTAATCTTGTCCACGGATGACCCGTCTTGGGCCATGGTTTGTGTACTATAGGTGGTGCCTTAGCTGCTAACGCACACCCTTTACATCGATGAACCATGTTTGCGATATCCACATCCATTCCTTTCCAATATACAAAGCTTCGCATTAAGCTTTTTGTTCTATTAACCCCCGGGTGACCCATATGAAAGTCCCGTAGTATTCTTTTCTGCAACTTTTTGGGTACTACTACTCTCTCACCATATAATAAAAATCCGTCACAAATTGAATAAATCTCCTGCACTTTTTGGTCATTTGCTACGATTTTGCTTTTTATTTCTAAAATGAAATCATCGCTTTCAGCTTCTTTTTTGATTTCCTTTGATGTAACCGGTAGCTCTCTTAAAATGTTGTTTACCATGCTTTTCACCTCATAATCTGCTCTGATATTTGCAATAATTGATTCTTCGAATCTTTCTTCTTGACTCGGTACGAGTCTTGATAAGCTATCCGCATGAATTATATTTTTGGATGATAGGTGCTTTATGTGAAAATCATAATTGAGAAGAATGGTTCCCCATCTCAACAGACGATTTGCCGTATAAACGGGTAACCCTTTCTTCGAACCAAAAATAGTGATCAGAGGTTTATGATCCATTTCAAGAATAAAATGTCTGCCGTGGATGTGTCTGTGAAATTTTGTTATGGCAAAAATGATACTCAGCGCCTCTTTTTCTATCTGTGAGTAACTTCTTTCTCCTGGGAGTAAAGTTCTCGAAGCATGTGCAATTGGTTTTCTAGAACCATCTGGCATTATGTGTTGAATACACGCTCCTATCCCGTATGAACTGGCGTCGCTTGCTACTACAATATCAAGTTTTGGATTGTAATGGGTTAAAAAGAAGTCTGATGTAAGCATTTTCTTTATTTCATCAAAGGCTTTCTGACATTCTACCGTCCATTCCCATGCCTTGTCTTTTTTTAGTAGTTCATTCAACGGAGCTCTTAGATTGTACATTCCTTTAATGAACGCTTGATAATAATTTGCGAGCCCCAGAAAAGTCTGTAGCATCGCTACATTAGTGGGCGTCAGCATGTCTCTAATCGCAATGGACCTTTCCGGATCTGGACATCTGCCATTTTTGTTAATTATGTGATCTAAATACTTAATTTCCTCCAAACCAAATTCGCACTTTGACTCTTTGACTTTAAATCCAAAGTCTTGAATCTTTTTAAATACTTGATTGAGATGCTCTCGATGTTCGTTGACGGTTTCGCTCCTTACTATGATGTCGTCTAAGTAGGCGCACGCACAGTCTAAATCATTCAACATGACGTCCATAGCTTGTTGAAAAATGGCTGGTGCCACTTTAATAACGAAAGGAAGCCTGTTGTACTTGAATAACCCTCTATGCGTGTTTATCCCTAGTAACTTCGAACATTCTTCTTCGACGGGAATTTGGAGATAGGCATCTGATAAGTCGATTTTTGAAAATATAACTCCACCATTTAGCTTGTTAAAAATCTCCTCCGGACTCGGTAACGGGTAATGGTAGTCCTTGATTACCGAGTTCAACCCTGTCGAAAAATCAACACAGACTCTGATTTGGTTTGATTTCTTTTTAATGCCCACAATCGGCGCAGCCCATGAATTAGATTCTACTTTCGAAATAATTCCCATTTTTTCCAACCTATCAAGTTCTTCGTTAATTTTCTCTACACTTGCGAAAGGCACGTTACGTTTCTTTTTAAAAATTGGCATAGTATTTTCCTTTAATTCAAATTTAGCTTCAAACTTGTTACATCTTCCAAGACCAGGTGTGAAGGTTTCCGGAAACTTTTTCTTTAATTCATCTTTAATGTCCTGACTTTTTTGCGTATTACTTTCTACTTTTCTGCAGAATGAGTTTAATGGTTTATCCCACAATTCGAATGTTTCAATAAAATCTGTACCCATCAAGTTTTCTCCATTTTTCAGAATGAAAACCTTTATTTTTTCAACGATCCCGTTCAATTTCATGGGAAGTACAACCTCGCCTTCGAAGTTAATTTCCTTTCCAGTTACCGTTCGAGCGCGTTTCGTTGACTTCATTATTGTAGGCCTTTTTAAAATTTTCCATGTTTTATAGTTCATTATTGTTAAATCTGAACCCGAATCGAGTTGAAATTTGATATTCTTTTTAAATATTTCAGTCGTCACATGTTTCCTCAAATCTCTATCTGATTTGATATTCGAATTTGTTTGTCTAATTCGGCTATTGATTTTTTTCGTTTTACAACACGATCCTTTGTGTCCCTTCTTGTGGCACACAAAACATTTCTTATTTCTATATGGGCAATTTACCTCCCAGTGTCTTTCGTTGCAGCGTCTGCAATTATATGGTGGAACCTTTTTTCCTCCTCGTTCTTATTTAATTTTTCTTGTCTATTTTTAAAATACGCCGAATTTTTACTCCAATTTTTTTCTGATGTGTAATTTGACTGTTTTTTTTATTTTTTTAATATAAGCAATGCCAGCTTCTTCGATTTTTTGAGACTCTTTCTTTAAACTTACGGCCCACTGACACTCCTCTGCTAACTTTTTCAGGGTAAGGTTTTGTTCAGATTCGAGTTTAGACAAAACTCTACGTCTTATTTCGGCACTCTTACTGGATACCAGTCCTTGAGCAAAAATTAAACACTTAAATTCTTCCACCGCAATCTCTGTCAATCTGAAATTGTCACAATGTCTATTCACTATAGATGCATATGTTAAATAATCCTGATCGTCGGATTTAGTGACATTCATGCATAACCATCGCTTATGCCAAAGCGACATATTTTCTCCAAACAGCTCCTTTAGCAATTTCACTGTTTCCGAGAATTCCAATTCATTCGTTCTTCTCGGTAGAATAAAGTCTACAAATTTGCTATGTTCTGCTGTACCTAGCTTTCTTAGTAATAGACTGACTTTTCTTGAATTCGACCAGTTTTCACAGTCTGTGTAGAAAATATCTTCATATCGTTTAAAATACGCTTCAAACGTTTTTTCTTCGTCTGGCACATAGTTGAAAGTTTCCAGCGAATTAAATATGGTGTTATTAGAATATGAAGAATTTCCCTCCTTTGCCTGACTGTTGTTTAATTTCTCCAATATTAACTTTTGAATTTCTAAAAGTCTTTCCTCTTGCTTTTCTTGATATTTTTGCTGGGATTTGAATAATTCAGCCTGATTCAACTGCTGGGATTTGAATAATTCAGATATGACTTTGGATAATTCATCCATCTTTACCTGATAGTGTTCATGCAACAAAGAATATACCTTTAATTTGTGTATCTATGGATATAATATAAGCTGACCAGAAAAATCGAAACAACTTACGACTTTTTTATTTTATGTCTTGCTTTTACATTCAAGCCCGTGATAATCAACTTTGGTATTTTTTTTTTTTTATCACTTCTGTTCGCGTATTTCAATGACAAACCTCTGATTTTTATTATCAGAGGTAAATTCGTCACTATAAAATATTGTTGAGCAAACAAATAATAATTTTTTAAAAGTTCGTTACCTTTCAAAATCGACACGGTGTATTTGTGTGCCTTTTAATTCCATGCACGTTTTTGTAGTCGGCCAGTTTGTTTTTTTTAACGGGTGTCTCGTTGTAGATAACTTTTCCAATTTAAAATCACCGTTATTCGTATACGACAACTTTCAAATTTTTTTGAGTGAACGTTCCTTATGTTTAGTCGTCCTTTAACGAGTTCTAAATATCCAGAAATTCAGAATCCTTCGCCGTTCCGTTAGATGTTGGACTTTTAATTAATAATTTTTTCCTTCAGCCTGGGTTCTTCAATGACTTGTCCCAATTGTTGAAGGCTATCAATTATTAATTCTTTTTTTTTTTCGTATGGTTCTTTCTACCTCGTCGCCATTGTTGAAACTTGACTAATGCATGGAATAATAATGCAACACAAAATGTACTTAGAACAAAATGTATTGAAACAAGAAAGTGTACACAATATTTACATATAGTCTTTTGTATATTCCTGGGAAGACCGTTCCTGGAATGTGTGTTGACTGAGTCGCAGTCGGGCAGAGTCTCTGGTTGGATCTCTATATTTATCTATCCACCCACGAGGATAAAATGTGGCACAAGGCCGGTTTAATGTGGTTATCTCCAAGCCCGTAGGCTCGGCCAAAAATATAGCCTTTTTGAATCCGCCTAGACGGGTTCAAGGCCTGTCTACCTCCCCGGACGAAACCTTGCCCTTCGGCAAAGCTTCGTCCGGGTTCCTCTATGCTAAAGCATAGAGTTTGACAGTCGATCTCTGGTTGGATCTCCTCATTCCTTCCCGATACCAACCATATTTATATGGTCAGTACTCCACTATGCAAATTAAGTGGATCCTACCACAACAAATAGATAGATAGATCGATCGATAGATAGATAGATAGATGAACACACTGAAATAGATAGATAGATAGATAGATAGATAGATAGATAGATAGATAGATAGATGAACACACTGAAATAGATAGATAGATAGATAGATAGATAGATAGATAGATAGATTAACACACTGAAATAGATAGATAGATAGATAGATAGATAGATAGATAGGAACAAATTCGGAGAGACATATATATAGACAGAGTAAGATAAATATGGACCAGGCCGACAGATATAAAGCAGCGGTTCTTGGGAAGAAGACGTCTGAGTAGAACATTTTTGTCGACCGGTTTCTTACTGGGCAGATTTTTTTTTTTTTCAATGTGGCTGTTCTCAACACAGGAAAGCTGCGTTTGTATGCAAGCAGAACCAGAGGAAGAGACCTTGAAAAGCAGTCGAGGAAGCATTCTGCATCTGACGTATTCGACGTAGTTCCTGGGGCTGATGGATCAACATTGTTTTTGTGTTTTGAACAGGATCCATGCTGACATGTCTCCGAATAGTCTGATCACCAGCCAATTTTTCTAATTGAAATGGAAAAATATTACAGATTTTCAGAATGACACCGATGTAGTTCCCCTATCGCTGGTACTGACCACCGACAGCCGTTCCGACTGACCCCAATTGACCAAAGAAAGTATATCACATATGCCGGGTCTCAGATAGGGGGATGATATTGGTTCTTGAAAATGAGCGAGTTGATCGAAATCACTTCAACAAAACAATAATAGTTTATCTCCCATTTCAATTTCGAGCGCTATACTCAACACCTTATTCAAAAATGGGAAAATACAATAAACAACTGAACAGACGGACCATATTTGGTCTTTCTAGGCAAAATTATATCTATCTATCTATCTATCTATCTATCTATATATGTATATGTATATGTGTGTATATGTGTGTGTGTGTGTTTTGAACAATAAGAAATATTAAAAAAATAAAATTTTCAGACACACTGTGTCGTATATATAATATTTTTAGTTTTATTATTTCAATTAGGTTCCTCGACTAGTTTCGGCCAGCATGCTCATCATCAGGAGAAAAATAATCCCTGCTTGTTAGTACAGGAGTGAATGACTGTCTCCAAAGAAAGTGAAATTTATCTGTAGTTTTACTTTGTTGTTTTATCGCTAATTTTGGTCATTCCTTGTGTGGTCAAACGACCTCTTTCGAGAGGTTTTTAAGTCGCAGATTTCTTTCTTTGGTCATTTTAACAGTTTTATACATATAAATCAACACACACACACACATATATATATATAGTTTTATAGTTTTATATATGTGCGTGTATTTATATTTAGGCGGCATATTTTCATTCAAGCATATTTGGTTAAATAATTTAGACGTATTATGTCTATTTATTTTAGTTTTAATCTTTTCACGTATACGAATTAATTTCTTGATGGCTGTAGAAAATAGAGTAAGAAAAATTCCAAAATTTTTGTTCAAATAATAATTATTTTTTCACGTACTTTTTATCTCATCTGAGACCAACATTTTTTTACCTCAATGCAAGGGAGTTAACTTATGCAAATTTTAAAAATATTTTTTAATTGTAGTATTTTAATTTTATATAACACTTTGCTGCTACAAAAATTTAAGAACTTTGTTGCTATACTCGTAGTTGACTTATTTTTGGCCAGAATTCTCTAATATAAAGAGCTTCCAGCTTTTATGTTTTGCTTATTATTACCTTGATGAAACACTGATGTATTTTCGACTAATATCTATCACAACTGTGAATGTGGACATCAGTGTGCCTTTAAATACTTTGAGATTGAACTATGATCTTTCAAGTGAAACGTCAACCTTCTCTAAATTATTTAACCAAACATGCTTGAATATATATATATATATATATATATATATATATATATATATATACACGCACACTCTCTAAGTCTAATCATCCTCCTTCTATAAGCATATACCTTCGTGTATTGAAAAAAGAATAAGTACAAATAAGTACAAATTCAGCAAATGAGAAAATATTCTATGAACATAGTTAATTCTATAATAAAGCTCTAAAGAATACTCCTACACATATTTAAATGACGCTTTTAGAAAATCTTTGTGTATAAAAAAATGAATTAAGCGGATGAATAAATATGACAAAATCTTTTGTCATTGAAAACCCAGACGACTCACTGAATAATGGATGTGTACGTTTATTAGCAGACACCCCAACTCCACCTAAACTTGAACTAACTTTGTAAGTAACATATATTGGATACATACACTGTCTAGGGAAATTAAAAGCCAACCACCCCTAAATTAAAATAGATTTTCTTTAACGTTAACAACTCATAATAATATCAATATTGTCTGCGATTATAAATTAAGTAAATTTCTTAGAAAGTTTATTCCTAGCGTCGCTTGACAATGGTACGAGACTATCGATTTTAAGTTTAATTTTTATAATTAAATTTATAAATTTAGTTTCAGTTTTGAAACATGTAAATTTTTTGTGTCGAGATGGAATCATATTTTTAAAAAGAAAATAATTATAATATATATATATATATATATATATATATATATATATATAAAGAAATATAGTCTTAAGGTGTGCTATATTTATGGAATAAAGTGCTCAATATCAGAGATAGAGCGTGTGTAAATATAAAAGTGAACATAGAAATCAACACTTAGAGGCGACAGTCTGTTTCATGCTATATGCAATCGTCAGGCCACATATGCTGTTATTTTTCTCGGCTATTTATATATATACGGGTTAGTGGTGCATTGTGGGTATTCTGTTATGGCGGTTATTTCACCGGAAGTCGTTTGTTTATCTATTTAGGTCAAATTATATTGCTTGTTTTTATTTTTTTGTTTCTTATTTTATTTATTTATTTATTTATTTATTTATTAACGTAATAAAAATTTGTTTATATCACTTATTTAACAGTTTTGTTTTGGTTTGGGAATTTAATTAAAGCTATTTGTTCAGTTTTGGGGTTGATTGTTGTAGTTCATTGTAAGTATTATTTTGGCGGGAACAGTTTTTAATTGATTATCTTTATTTGGGATTGGTTTGTTTATTTATTTACTTGGATGAATTTAGGTTAATTTATTTTACTTGTATATTTTCTCTTTTCGGTTTTCGATTTTTAAGTAACATAGTATTTATTTATGTTTTATTTCTATTTTTTTTATTTTGTTTATTAGTATATTTATTTGTTTTTATTTTTTCCGTTTTTAATTTTTTAGGTTACGTAGTAAAATTTATTTTCATGTCTGCATTTTGAGATGAGCTCGGATCTTTTGTTTAATAATTTATTTTGGTCGGGGAAAGTAATGATAGCTATTTTTTCCTCCGAGCAAAGTTTGCAAGCTTTTGATTGGTTATTGTAGGCTGATGATTTTTTCCTTATCTTCCAAGATATTTTTGGTGTGATGTTCATTTTGTTTTTAATTTCCCAGATATACTTAGAAAGCATTGTACTGTTTGCATATTTACTATTTGTGAAAGATGTTTTGTGAGTATAATTTCTTTGTTTCCAGGGTCCTTCAGTTACTCCTATGTATACTTTTTCTTCATTATCTGGTGATTTTATCGTGGCTTGGTATATTACATTGTTTTGTAAACAATTTCCGTTTAAGGGACATTCGTTCTTTATTCTGCAGTTGCACGTGGGTTTAATTTGTTCGTGTGGTTTGTTGATAATTTTCCTATTGTGCTTTTTTATTATTTGTGCCATGCTCTCGGTGCAGCTGTAACTGATTTTTACTGTGTTTTTGTTGAATATCTTGTGTAAGGTGCTTGATTCTGGAAAGTGTTTGTGTAAGAGTTTGAAGAATATTTTTCCTACGTTTGTTTTTACGTTCTTGCTGTACGGTGGGTTGAACCATATGATATTTCTTCTTCTGTTGGCCTTTTTTGTATTCTGTGGTGAGTATGTGAGTATTGCTGGGAATCCGCTATCTTTTAGGGCTGTTTCATAATCTTTCTGAGCTTTGTTAAATAGGGATTCATTGGAGGAATTGTCAGAGAGCCTGCGGTTAATCGATTTTGGTATCTGTTTGATTATAGAAGGTGGATAGTTGGAAGATGTGTGTATGTAGAGTGGTTTGTCATTAGGTTTTCTATATGGTTTATGTGTGCCTTCTCTTAGGTTGAAGGTAACATCTAGAAAATCTACTTCGTTTAGGTTAGTTTTTATATCTATGTCGAATCCGTTATTTTTAAAAATCTTTATTATTGCTTTTCTAGTTTTGTCTGTGTTTTGTTTGTTACAGTATCTTAAGATTATGAGACCATCCTCCAATGAATCCCTATTTAACAAAGCTAAGAAAGACTATGAAACAGCCCTAAAAGATAGCGGATTCCAAGCAATACTCACATACTCACCACAGAATACAAAAAAGGCCAACAGAAGAAGAAATATCATATGGTTCAACCCACCGTACAGCAAGAACGTAAAAACAAACGTAGGAAAAATATTCTTCAAACTCTTACACAAACACTTCCCAGAATCAAGCACCTTACACAAGATATTCAACAAAAACACAGTAAAAATCAGCTACAGCTGCACCGAGAGCATGGCACAAATAATAAAAAAGCACAATAGGAAAATTATCAACAAACCACACGAACAAATTAAACCCACGTGCAACTGCAGAATAAAGAACGAATGTCCCTTAAACGGAAATTGTTTACAAAACAATGTAATATACCAAGCCACGGTAAAATCACCAGATAATGACGAAAAAGTATACATAGGAGTAACTGAAGGAACCTGGAAACAAAGAAATTATACACACAAAACATCTTTCACAAATAGTAAATATGCAAACAGTACAATGCTTTCTAAGTATATCTGGGAAATTAAAAACAAAACGAATATCACACCAAAAATATCTTGGAAGATAAGGAAAAAATCATCAGCCTACAATAACCAATCAAAAGCTTGCAAACTTTGCTCGGAGGAAAAAATAGCTATCATTACTTTCCCCGACCAAAATAAATTATTAAACAAAAGATCCGAGCTCATCTCAAAATGCAGACATGAAAAATTTTTTTACTACGTAACCTAAAAAATTAAAAACGGAAAAAATAAAATAAAAACAAATAAATATACTAATAAACAAAATAAAAAAAAATAGAAATAAAACATAAATAAATACTATGTTACTTAAAAATCGAAAACCGAAAAGAGAAAATATACAAGTAAAATAAATTAACCTAAATTCATCCAAGTAAATAAATAAACAAACCAATCCCAAATAAAGATAATCAATTAAAAACTGTTCCCGCCAAAATAATACTTACAATGAACTACAACAATCAACCCCAAAACTGAACAAATAGCTTTAATTAAATTCCCAAACCAAAACAAAACTGTTAAATAAGTGATATAAACAAATTTTTACTACGTTAATAAATAAATAAATAAATAAATAAAATAAGAAATAAAAAAATAAAAACAAGCAATATAATTTGACCTAAATAGATAAACAAACGACTTCCGGTGAAATACCCGCCATAACAGAATACCCACAATGCACCACTAACCCGTATATATATAAATAGCCGAGAAAAATAACAGCATATGTGGCCTGACGATTGCATATAGCATGAAACAGACTGTCGCCTCTAAGTGTTGATTTCTATGTTCACTTTTATATATATATATATATATATATATATATATATATATATATATATATATATATATATATATATATATATCTTTCAGTGAGTACAAAGCTAAAGGTATATATGCATATATACTTGCAGCACCCCTTTTCGCTTGTGAGGCGTGGGTGACCTACCGCAAACAAACGAAAAGGCTTGAGAGATTAGACCAATACTGCTTACGTCGTATCCTCGGCTTTAACTGGCAAATGTTTGTTAGTGATGTAGAGGTGCTAGAGAGAAGCGGCTGTTATAGTGTCGAGTCCTTGATACTAAAACATCAACTTCGGTGGCCAGGTCACCTCGTCAGAATGGATGACAGCCGTATTCCAAAGCAATTGTTTTATGGAGAGCTGCGAACAGGGAAGAGAAATGCCGTCAAACCTAAGATGCGCTGAAGAAATGCAACATTCCTTGTGAACACTGGGAAGAATGTTCATCTGATCGCAATAATTGAAATGAGGCTGCTCGGAGGTGGAAGCCGTCACTTTGAAGATGAGAAAAAGAGGCACGCAAAGCTTAAAAAGATGTGCATAAAGGCATCCTCCGTTGGGCTTCCTGAAAATATCCGCAGACATCTCGATCTGACATGTACAGATTGTGGTAGAGTGTGCTTATCGATGGCTAATCTAAAGGGGTCACTAGAGAGCGCACCGACAGAAGGTGGCATTTTACTATAAAACCGTAGACCTCCAGCAATTAAAATGTTATATTTGTTGTAAGATATGCGGGTCCAAAAGCGGTTTCATGCAACATTATAAATTGTATTATAATGTACCACCCGCTGTTGGAACTCTTAAATGCCTTGTTTTTGGTAGAGTATGTAGGTCCCTTGCTGAGCTAAAAAGCCACATTCGTTCAGCACATCGGTAGATATTCTCCAAAAAGGTATGTAGTGATGGCTGTACTCGGACACGAGTTGGCAACCATATATATATATATATATATATATATATATATATATATATATATATATATATATATGTATGTATTAGGTTGGTGCAAAAATAATGTCGGTTTTGACGTATTTTTTAACGCCAAAAACATTATTTTTGCACCAACCTAATATTTTAAATTGTGCAATATATATATATATATATATATATATATATATATATATATATATATATATATATCATAAAGAGGTAATCATGCAAAGAATTAATTAGTACTGTTATTGTAATTAATGGCGAAATCGCTTCGGTAACAAGACTTAATGAGGCATTAACTTACTAACAATTCATTGAATAACGCGATTCTTATGTTTAAATTGTCAGGTGGAATTGATGATGCTGCGCCGAGTACTTTCGAAAATTTCACATTTTCATCCTCAGGGAGTAATTTATTTTTTGTCTTTGTTTAAGATGTAGTTTTGTCCTGTCTAAATAATAGTAGCATTTATTCCGAATTTCGCGGACTGAGCGCGGTTAAAATTCGAGTTGGCGTCGTTCTATTTAAAAACAAAAAAACCTTCAACATACCATTTCCGATTACCAAATAGTGGGGTTTGAGGGCCTTCAATTAAATACTTTCAAGCTGCCTGGTGAAATTGTTATCTTAGGATCTGGCAGTTTGATGCTTTACATCTCAAAAGACATACAGCTTTAATCCTTTATAATTTCCGGTTGTTAACTGCGGCAGGAATTGGCTGGTCAACTTTAATGCCTCAAAAACAAAACTGATCTCTATTAATCACCACAGAGATCCTTCCCTGCCCTCCATTAGAATGTCTGACGCTCAACTCCTCGAGAGCAACTATCTGCGGCTGCTCAGTCTCACGTTGACGGCTGACCTGAGATAGAACAAATACATTGAGTGAATTGCTTCGTCCACCGCAAGGAAAGTTGGCTCCCTGTGCCGCGCCAGGAAATTTTTCTCCCCAGATCTAGAAACAAACAATTCGCCCTTGCATGGAGTATTGCTGCCATATATGGTCTGGAGCCCCCTCTGTTTGCCTCGGGGTTCTTGATAAGCTCCAGAGGCGGATATGCAATATAATTGGCCCTGCTCTGGCATATCGTCTACAGTCACTTTCTCACAGACGCGCCGTCGCCTCTCTCTGTCTTTTTTACAAATACTTTCATGGCAATTGCTCCGAGGAGCTGCATTCGCTGGTTCCCAGACTTCATGAGTTCAAGCGCCTTACGAGGCTGGCATCCCGCTCTCACCCCTTCACTGTCGAAACCCCTAAATGTAGCCGTCTCTTCTACTCCAATAGCTTCATGTCTCGCATCTCTCGCCTGTGGAACTCCCTTCCCTATTCCAGTTTCCCTGAGAGCTATAATCTCCAGTTATTCAAATGTAATGTCAATCGACATCTCCAGGTGCCTTGATCTATCCACTACCCTTCTCCTCATCCTTTCCTCTATCACTCCTATCTGATCTTGCTCCAAATCTTCTGTAACCCTTTGCGTCCTAGTGGCTTCCCGCCTTTCTTGGGGTGAAACGCTTTAAAAAAAAGTGTTATCACTGACCTTTGCAGCTGTTAGTAAATTTTTTGTCTTCTCCAAATCCCTCTTCTGCCAAGCGTTTATACAAGCTTATTAGGTAAGTTATTTGATGCTATTCTTTGTCGCTTCTGTCTTCAGTATGGCCTGTAAGTGTAAAATTCTCTAAGCCTCATTATGCGCCTTAGAAATTTCAAGCGTCTCTTTCTGATGTTAAGTAAAATCTTTTATTTTGTCTGAAATAATAATTATTATTTACACTATTTGCATTCGGACTATTGTCTTCATTTTTGTTGTTATCTCAACGTTTCGGCCGTTGTACCCTCCGGCCTTTATCAGGTAAATATCGATATCGACATTGATGATGGCCGAAGAGTACAACCACCGAAATGTTGCGATAACAACAAAGATGAAGATAATAGTCCGAATGTAAATAGTGACTTTCTTGTTTCCATTTTGTCTAAAACTTTGTCATTGATCACACGTTCAGCCCATAGTATTCTCAGCATCCTTCTGTAGAACCAGATTTCTATTACTTCAAGTTTCTTCTTCATCTGTGAGGAGATTGTAAGCATTCACTGCCACATAGGAGGACCAATAACAGTTAAGTACTCCTTTTCTTTGTTTCTAACTATTGTAGCTTGTTTAGGGGTCTGAAAGGTAGGTTGAAAAAGTATATTGAAGATATATACAAAACAATAGTGTTAGTAATAAGTAGATTAGCACTGCGTCTACTACTCCACTTCACTTCACACTCTGTGCTCCCGTCCGAGTCTCGCAGTTTGTATTTATGAGAAGTGTTCATTATACTGTAAGAGGGTTTACCCCAACGCTAACAACATTTTCCTGTTTCTTAATAGTTACTTAGCTTCTGGAAGGCATCTTTCGCTATCCCATTGCTCATTGAGATTTCGGTGTCGAATTTTAGGCTAAGAAATAATTTATGACTTAATATTTATGCGCCTTTTTTAAATAAAGGGTCCCATTATATCATACGCTACATGTTCTTTACTTAGGCCCTGATTATCAAAATCTTTATTTGCCACTATATTACCGGTGCGCTTTATTCTTGAAAACAAATCAATATCTAACTTGGGGGTAAGTATTCCCCTTCCAAAATCGAGACTTACCCGTGGGACATAGATATTTAAATATAAACAGTCCTCATCGAATTCGCCGAAATAATTGCGATGTTCTTCGATATAGATTTTGCTTTTTTGCATGCATGCGGGAGGGTAATTGTCTGTAACAAGAATTTCCTTCCATGGCTTCGGTTCTTCAGGATTCTGCAAAAGAAAAAATATAAACCAAGAATTGATTACGTAAAAAAAACGGAATTAGAAAGAAACTTTGTTTTGATTAAACTAACATAAAACAAAAGGGTTTTGACCATAGACAGGGTAAATTGGAGTCATTTTATATTTTTAATTCGCGTTGTTTATTTTTGATTTTTTCGACATCACAGCATAGTAGGATCAGTTGGGCACCGTCTGTGAGTAAAAAGAGCACCATGACGCTATTCACTCCGCTAGAAATTTGGAAACGGTATGCTGTACTCCTTGGCATTTCAGAGTGTTTGGGTGTCAAACTGAGGACAGTGCAGAGGATTCGGAAAGAGTTGGATGAGTCTAATTGTCATTACGAAGGTACGGCAGCTCGGAAAACTCACTTTGATCATTCTGATAAGAACAGAAATCCCAAATTTCAACATTTAGATCTTGAGAAGGTAGCGCTCCCCTAGTCAAGATGGTGGCTGCCGAAAGACCCTATGTCTTGATTATTATGTGTGGTGCGCAGCTGAGCGAGAGACCAATAAAACTCCTTGTAATGCCAAAGATGAACTGAAGACTAAGCTTATGGCAGCATTTACCAACTTAAACAAGATCACCCAGAAGAGTTGCAGGAGATCCCGAAGTCGTCTGGAGGACGTGGTTGAAACAAAAGACAATTTTATTGAATAAATTTACTCTTTAGTATTTCAAGATATTTTTGTGTAATTTTGGTTAAAATGAGATGTTAGTGTTAATTTCATTTTGCGTAATTTAAACGACAATTTATCCATCGTACCCTCTGTGTGTGTCTGTGTGTATGCGTGTGTGTATATATATATATATATATATATATATATATATATATATATATATATATATATATATGACAGTCCATACAACCAAAAACAAAAGGTTCGGGAGGAAACTCCCATCAATATTAGAAAGAGCTATAACAGTTTTCTTGAAAAAAAGAACCATTTTTAAGTAAAATGTTTTTCTAAATTTCAATTGATAATAGCGCACTTTTGCATATGAATGCGGAATATTTTGTTGTATTGAAATGGCAAATTTCACAATTGCCATAAGGCATCATAAATAGTAGTAGTTATTAAGCTATCCTCACAGACCATTAATACTGAATTGAGTTTAGATCATCATTGAGTGATTGGCACTTCTAGCCTTGTACCAGACTAAACTAAGCTAAGTAAATGTCTTTGGTATCCAGCTGCAGAGTAATTAATAACAAGCTTGACTCTCTTCAAATCTCATATTTTTCACCCTGCAGCCTCCTACGTACAGATGCCACAAAAGCAAGCCTGTCGCTACATTATCACTATTTTAAAATCTTGGCAAATGTCTGGACGAGCACTATTCTTTAGTTAACACCAGTTCACGCCATTGCAGTAAAGACCTGCTACGCTACATCTACGGTATCGAAGAAACACGCCTATTTCATGCATATTCCATTTGTAAGGAGGAGTTTCCACTGAAATAGCATTTCCCTAACTTTTCCTAACTCTGCTTTGTGGAACAGAATCCTGCGTAGATGCTTTTGCGAACGTTACAATGTTAACCTCTTCAAGTCAAAAATCAGACGCCCTGGGTAAGACGATTAACTACATCCAACAGCAAGGCCTCTGATCAGGAGGTTTTGAGGAGTGTGGAACCACCTCTTAATTGCTGGTGTTTCCAGGTCAACCCTGATCAGGGATGGTAACACTTGTTAGTGTCCCAGCCATGAGCAAATACTTAACCCCCTAACTGGGGTCAAAACGTGTAAAAATAGGTTTTAATGCCAGCAATACAGTTTTGTAAAAAAATATTAGCAGAAATACTTTTTGAAAAAAATATTACCAACAATAAAAATCTTGTCGGCATTAAATAATCCATTGAGGTGTTGATGTGCCATGAAACAAATCAAATCAAAAGTCAGTCGTAACCTATCGTCTATATTCTCATAATCTATACTTCCTACTTTCTACTCTTACGTTCACATTATTCAGCAACCGCCTAATTTGAGTAGCTCTTGAGACTTATACTGGTTGAACATTAGTAAAGCAAAAAAAAAAAAAAAAAAAACCCAAAAAACTCTTCTTTATTCTCCTTTAGAGAGATCCTCATTTTTGGCTGACGGGTGAATGTCAAGAATAGAATAAAAAGAGATTGCCCATAGACAACGCAACACCTCTGTATAATGCAAGCATTAATCTCAGCTTTTTGCAGAGAGCAAAAAACCCGTGAATTTTCAGAAGGGAGACGTAATGTAATTAACGTCGTTTGGTTTCAACATGTTAAGTGGGAATTTTAAAATCGTATTTTTTTTTGTTTTTCTTTTTTTAATTTTTAAAATTAAAAAAAATAATTTCTAAAATTGAAAAAAATATTCGGAAAAAGAAATCGAATCCATATTACAAAACAATATGGATTCGATTTCTTTTTCTCAATCCAATTCCATTCTTATAACTGGTTCATTTATTGTAACACGAAAAAAAAAAATACATCGGAACCTTGAGATGCAATCACTGTCATCATAAAGCGACTGGTACAAGAAGTCAAGTATCTCTTCATCGTTTCCTACACTGGACTTGACCTTTCACATCTGAGATGAATTGCTTCTCGGTCAAGAGCCGGTAGTTCGTTTGACCCGCGTAAGTGGCTTGTGGCGTCGTAGTCACTTGAAAAGTGTCATGGGTTTAACAGACACCTTAGCTCAGGTCACTTAATTTCTGCTAGACAACCAGAAATCAATTTAGTTATTTAAAACACAATATATTTATATTATATACTAGCAGGAGAGCCCGGCATTGCCCGGGGATGTAACAGTGAGAGATAGATCAAGTATCGACCATCATAAAGACTGAAAAATAAAATTGACAAAGATTATTGTTTAAGGTTGACGGACACGTATGTCTTAATTAGTTTTTTTTTTTGTTTTTTTTACGAATTGGTCAAACCCAAACTCAAACAAAAACACTGTTTTCAATCGTTATGAGTCTACCGATTGAATAGAATTTTATTATAAACAATTGTCTTGTAAATGGAATTTTTAAAGCATTCTGAATGTAAAAATAAAGAAAAAAAAAAGTGTGCCAGACAATAAGAAACACTACCTGCCAAAAAAAAGTGAAGTTTTGTTGAAATCGGTTGAAAAATGTAGGAAATCCGATCCCATATATAAACGAACATACACACACACACACACACAATCTGGGTTTTATAAGTATGATTATATATTTCATTTGTTCATCATCCAAAGTCTGACCGAGTCGGTGTTGGTTGGTTAATTTCAGTTGTGCTTTCCAGTTTCTAGAATTTTCTAAGCAGTCAACCATCTTTGTTTTACATCGATGTTCAAATAATGAGTGGTGCTAAGATTTTCTTCTTATTGCTTTATTTAAATTTGTTTTCATTCTGTCACTAATATATTTGCATCAATAACTACAAAACAAAAACATTAACCTAAAAAATAGTGTATAATCTTAAAGAGTATCGTCAGACAGAGATTTTCATAAAGGTACCAACACTGATTAGCTAAAAATTTAGCATACATTGATGAAAAATAAAGTTTTATTGTCAGAATCTTTATATTATTAAGAAGAGGAAAGACCAAAGGATTTTTTGATTATTAATTAAGTTATATTTTTGATGCTTTTTAGACCTTCAAAATTTTGGTTAAATATCTCTTTTCTTTTCGTTAGCGCGATGAGCAAAGATTAGTTGCGGATAGTTTAGCGCCTTTTCTTACGGTGAAAAACATTAATTCAGAAATTCTTGCATAAATCAAATAATTGTCGGATTTTACTGAAACTTTCAGGACTTATTCAAAGTCTATGAAATTATTGTGGTAATATGGTTTTTTAGAAAATCATGGTAAAAATATTTTTTTACATTATTACCCCTTACATATTTAATTCTATGAAATTTTGAGAAATTAAATTTTGTAGAGCTTATGTTTAATTGAAGAATTTAATTTGGAGAATTTAAATCAATGTATTTTGTAAAACAGGTCTGACAGTTACAGAAAATCTGATCTGAATTGAAAAAAAAAAAAAAAAAAATGCCATAAAATTAAGACATTATTTAATTAGAAAAACTTTTAATTACCTTTCAATAAATTATGGAGACTATTGTTTTAAGAAAAACATTTTCTTTTTATAAATAATGAATTTTTGCAAGAACTGTTTTTATTTTTAACAAATTTTAATTTTAATAATTCATACAGTTTTAAATCTTTTAAAATTCTGTCTTACTTTATAGAGGTTAGGTGATATTGTCATTAATTCAAAATTATATTTACTAATCATAAATGGAAAAGCTTAGTACAATTAATCAAAACCCAATATTTTAAAAAGAATTTAGAATTTTTTTCCTGTGTATAAACGTGCCGATTTTTGAAAAAAATAAGAGCGATAACTAAAGTAAATTTACAACAACAGAAAAAAAAAAAAAAAAAAAGCGTAAAATTCAATAAAATACTTGATTATAAAGAATATTTTCCTAAATCTTTAAGATTACTGGGCAGTTAAAAATTATATAAAAAACGGCGCCCACGCTTTATTCCTGAAATAAATATATCCGCCGTAGAAAAAATTCCGTCTGTCATTCAAGCAGTGACGTGCATAGATCTAGTAGCACCTAAAAAATCGCAAAATATACTTAGTTTATTTTCTTTGGGACAGATCCTTTGTTTACAAGTTTTTATCATAATGATTTAGAGGAAATATTTAAGTAAAAAACATTAACACATTATACAAATTCGACAAATTTTATTTATTTATAGATTATAAATAAGGTTGACAAAATGGCTTCGTTTGTGAAACATTTCTTAACCGTATTTTATTGTTTTAACAATAAAACTAGATAAAGTTGAACATACCGATTAAAAAAAATGTAATAATTGACACTTGGTAAAAAATAAATGAAAAACAATTTCAACTCAGTAGTTGTTAGATAAAATTTTGCGTAAATATTTCTTGTCTAATATTTGTTTTGCAAAATCTTTTGAGAAAGTTTTTTTGTTAAATATGGCAACAAAAAAGAGAAACTATATTATTCTTCTCTCCAAAAAATAAGCTGAAAGATTATTTTTTAAAAGATATTTCATTTCAATTCTTAATTAAGTTTGTTTTGAAATTCTTGAATTTTTCGTTTTGTCTCATGTGATATTGTTGGTTATTAAAAATTAACTAAAATCAGGGTTACTTACTAATTGGTAATAAATAGTAAAATAGAAGATTTGGATCTTGCATATGCGCGGAAAATTAATGAGCAAAAATCAAATATTTTCTATTAAAAGTTTCATACTTACATTATAAACAGATAACGTTTACTTATTTTAGTGATAGATATTGCCTTAGAAATATCCCGAGGTCTTGTTTACTGTTTTACTTTGTATGAGTACACCTAACTTTGTGGAAAGTTAGAACAACAATGATTTAAAACAAGACCCCCATCTTTTTTGCATGAGATGGCCACAACAATAACATTCCAAATTTAGCATGATTGTTGTATAATATAATTATGCATACTATCAAAGAAATTTCACATTTTTATTCTAATTATAAAGATTTGCCCATTTATTGCTATATTGGTGGTACTGTCAATAAAATATATTTAATAGTAGTTTATATTTTTACCGTACAAAGAAAACCAAGATATAGATAGATAGATAGATAGATATAGATACATAGATAGATAGATGATGATGATGATGATGATGGTGATGATAATAATAATAATAATTTGCTTAACAATTAATGAGATATTTGATGCTGTATCTTATTTGCAATTTGGTTTAGAGAAGTTCGTAAATATAAATTTAATAAAAGAGTTTAAATTTTTTCTATAAGGATCATTGGATTTACTCGCTCGGTATTCGCCCAAAAGTTGGATAAAATCGATTCTTGGTGTGAAATGATATTTTTGTCCTGACAAAAAATTCTAATTTTTAACATACATAAAATTGAACTTTTATGCCAAATTTTTACCTGTCATTGAAAAGAAATTAGCGACATTTTGTTATTCTTAAATTCTAGACTAGTATGCTTTATTTGTTAAATTCCATTAAAACTTGTTTTTTTTTTGTGTGTAAAAAGAATGTTCAAAGTTTATTGTTTGTATCAAAATGTTTATTTTCGAGTGTAGTAAAATTTTAAAACAATACAAATATTTTTGGTGCAAGAAAAAAAAAACAAGGCAATAGGAAATGGCGGCCAGCGATTAATACACTGAATTAAAGTTAGATTCTCAACACTTTAAAAGCTAAATTAGAATTTTATTCCAGGACAAGAAATGCAATTAAAGCCAACAATCAATTTTATCCAAAATTTGGGCGAATACCGAGCAAAATGGGCGCGTAAATCCAGCAGCTCCGATAGTAGAATTGAAAGAAAGATCGAATTTACTTCTACAAAGAAAATTTCAAATTTCACATTACATTAAAAAATATAATTTTAAATATGAACAAAGATTAATAAAAAAAATTGCTAGCAATTGATTTTGCGTTTTTTTTCTTAAAACACGTTTTAAATTTCTTTAAAATAGATTTAACCAAAAGAAAAGGAAAATAAATTTACATTTATGTTGATGTCAAATTTCTTTGGTATTTCAGTTTTTAATCTGAAAGAAATTGACTCTACGAGAATGAAAATGTAACTGTTTCAATAATAACCAAGATTTTTTTTTAACTAGTCTTTGATTTTATGGCATTCTATACCCGCACCCACTCTTTATATCTTTTGAACTTTCTTTTCACTACCAGTTCACAGACATGAAAAATAAAAATGAAAGAACTGACGCCAAAGTCTTGGACTTTTCAGATAGGTGTCAAAAACTCTGGATTCAAATAGGTACCAGCAGACAAATAAAGACATTTTAAATCTAAAATGAAAAACTATTTTATTTTTAATATCTGATTTTAGGTGTATTTGCTAAATAAAAACAAAAAGTTATGTTTCTTCTTCCTTATCACTGTCTTTGTTGCAACAAAAAAATTTACTCCATAGGATGTGCCCCCCCCCAGGGAGTGCTGCCCGGGGCCACCGCCACTTCGTCCCCCTTTGCATGCCATTGCATTCAAGCTGTCAGCATGTCAACACCTTAAATAAACAGCGATCGCCATGTTAAAAAATGCATTTCTGTGATATTTTAAACTTAAAGCAAGTAAATATTTGTTTCAAGTAAGATTAATTAAACTTTAAATCAGATAGCATTACTCAAATCAAGTTTCTGAAAAGTATATTTTATTTTTGAAAAGTTATTAATAAAGAGAATTACATTGCGAAGACAGAAAGCTTAAAATGGCGCTGAAATCAGCGATGTTTAGTGATTTCAAAATAAAAACTCCTTCCAGTCAATTTAAATTAGTTTTGAAATACACGAAAGTATTTTGCTTATTGGAAAGATTAAATTTAATCTATTAGCTTGAAATTAAAACTAAAATAAAAGCTTCAAAAGAGATTTTTCATTAAAAAAATCATTTTAGATATTTTATGAGTACAATACTGATACAAAATTACAATCTGCGAAGTAAAATAATTTAAGATATGAATAAATTATGGTGATTTCTTTGGAAAATATAAAGTAACAGAAAATTCTAGAAAAGTCCAATACATAAACTTAGATTTTTAATAGACGGGGGTGGGGGTAGGAACATTTTCACCTCCAGAGCTACGTTGATTAATTTAACACTTTTTAACCCTTGCAATTATTTTCCGATTCTCTTTTATTAGGAACCCCTCCACTGTTTGAACAACTTAAGTAGATTGGTCCACTTGTAAAAAGTAGGAAAATATTTTGGGGAAAATAGATTCGCATTTGTTAGGCTTTTCTTAAGTCACGAGATTTATCAGAAAAAATATTGCTTTTTCTAAAATAATTTTAGAATTTGGACCCGGTCATAATATCGATAGTGTAAAATCTATCTGGCATTTTGAAGCTCCAGTGAATGCGAATCTACGAAAATTAATATCTAAAAATCTTTTCCCTATTTTTACCGAGTGAACCAGTCTATTTAAGTATTGATCCTCAGTTTCTTGCATATTGAGAACAATTCCGACATCCTCCCAATTATTAAAACTCACAACCTGAAACCTGAAAGTAGTAGAAACATTGCCACGTGTCATTCGCGGATTCCTTCTATCGGAACCGTTGGATTTTCGCGCCCATTTTGCTCGGTATTTGCCCAAATTTTGGACAAAATTGATTGTTGGCTTTAACTGCATTTCTTGTCCTGGAATAAAATTCTAATTTAGGTTTTAAAGTGTTGAGAATCTAACTTTAATTCGATGTATTAAGTTTTAATTTAACGAATAAAGCATACTAGTCTAGAATTTAAGAATAACAAAATCTCGCTAATTTCTTTTCGATGACAGGTAAAAATTTGGCATAAAAGTTCAATTTTATATATGTTAAAAATAAATTAGAATTTTTTGTCAGGACCAAAATACCATTTCATACAAAGAATCGATTTCATCCAACTTTTGGGCGAATACCGAGCGAGTAAATCCACTTGGTCCTTCGGTGTCTTCAAAATAAAATAGCCCCGATCCCATCACTTTTAGTGCAATGGGGAGGTACAGCCAGAGAGAATAGATTCCCTGGAATCAGGCATTTCCCTTCTTATTGGTCCCTAGCTACGAATGACTAAGGCTCTAATGACAATATTAACCGTTTCCCTACAATGAACATTTGGCATCTATTGACCGGACAGGCAGTGCTACTTGAGTTACGGTTTTCCTCATTGTCTGGCCACCGGGTTGGGATCAAAGTATAGTATCTGTTCTCCACATCTCTAATGATAATGATAATATAGCCGTTTCCCGACAAGGAACATTTGGCATTCATTGACCGATCAACCAGTACTGTCGTCAGATGAAAGTTATAAATATTTCTCTTGAAACACTTTTTTAGGAAAACAGGTCTCCCAAGACTAGTAGCTTTTATGGATCTTTCCAGTATTAATGGGAGTTTCCTTCCGAACATTCTTTTTGAAGCGCTGTAGCATGTCAACATCTTGATTATGCCATTATTTTCTCTTCGAGTTACATGTGCTATCCATTTTAGTTGTTGCTACTGTTGGTAGTCCACAAGAAATACGGTTTCTATTATTTGGTACAGTTCTTTTTGATTCAGTAGCACTAGTTCACAATGTTCAAAGAAGGATGGTCTTTGCCAAGACTCACAGGCTTCCCTCGCTCAAAGTCATTTGAACCATTGATCTTAGAAAGCAGTTGTATACAGCTGACAGTTTAGATATTTCTGAATGAGCTTGGAACCATGTATAACATCAATATGAAAGTCTCGATCTGACGAGGCTATTTAAGAACATGATTCAAGTTTTCAGGTTTTGGTTTTGTAACAATTTGCGGTATTGGGCGAAACTATCTCTGGCGCAGCATATTCTATGTCCAATTTCCTTTTCTCCTGTACTTAATTTGATCCATACGCCAAAGTATTTGAAGTGTTTAATAATGACTAATTCCACATCCTGTATTTTTATGATAGATTCAGGGCAGATACCAATACTGCTTTTATTCCAATTCCAGGTCATAGTTTCTCTTTTGGAAAGATTTATCTTGAGTCCCATTTCTTGGAACTCTTGTTAAAGGATGCTAATTTTCTGTTCAAGATCATTCTTATCCCAACTATGAACACCTATGTCATCAGCATCAGTACATTGGCCTCGGGAGGGAAACCATGATTGTTGTCTTCAATTGATAAATTCGTTTTGGCATGGAATGCTTAAATGGTCAGTGCCGATCTCACCATGCTTGCGTTTGTAAATTCACAGGGTACAGTTTAGAAAACTATTAAATAGACTGGAACCTTAATGTCCTCCTTGTTGTACTCCTAATGAGGTTTGAAATGTTTCCTTATTGGAATTCTCGTCAGCATGTGAGATCTTGTAGAGCAATACACTTTCTCTATTAGATTGATACATTTAATGGATTCGGAGCTTGGAAGACAGTTTCCAATGGTTGGAAAAAGGAAGTTATTTATTGATGAGGTCATATGTTGCTGTGAAGTTGACAAAGCAAGTATAGTTTCCTACCAGAAAGGTAAGCAATTTCTTAGAGCTGTTTGATGACATATATATATATATATATCATCGTTCCTTCCCTTACCTGAACGAAAACCAAACTGGGTCGTGAGGAGACATCTTTCGGTTTAATTTGATAGTAATTACTCACTCTTTCACGGGAGTGGGATATGACACAAGATAGAATTTAACATGAGAGATGAGGAGTTCAACAGTATACATTCTTAGCCTCATTGGTATTACGTCATGCATTCACGATTAATCCAAACCCCAATCTTCTTAGTGCAGTGTCTACGAATGAGCAAAGACCGAAAAAATATTGATGCTATTTACTTAACTTAGTTTTGGCAAACGAGTACAAGTATAGAGGACCTAGTGAGGATCGAACTCAAAGCTTAGTAGTAACAGTCATACTACGGAGCACCGAGTAAAAAAAGCGGTAAATTCAGAGAGACGTGAGACAATCGTTGAAAACTGGTGATGACTGAAGTGACTGAAAAATTCAGGCAGAATTTCTGCATATTTCGTCAATCTCCACATCGGATGTTCTTTGAATAAGTACGATAACTTGACGCACAAAATCAGTGTGTTGTTCAGCCATACGAGAAGGGCAGAACGAAAGACGAAAGTTGTCTGCAAATAACCTTTAAATGACGAGTCACAAGATCGAGCAGCAATTAATCAATCATAAAACAACCAATCAGAGTTAAGTAATTACGCGAGAATGGAATGATTATTCAAGGTCATGAATACTCAAGAAATGTATTCAAGGTTATTCAAGGTTAATTATTCCTGTAAGATAAAACAGTGATTATAAATTTGCCACTTTTTTACTGGACACTCTGTAGCTTGCTAATCATTACACTACACCGAATTGCCTAAAGTTTGAATAATCTAATCTTTGTCGCTGTCTAACTATATTTAGGACGGGCCTTTCCACTTACAATAAGAGTAAATAGGAGTTTAGAATCTACTACAGATTACAGGACTAATATCATAGTCGTAGCAGGACTAATATCATAGTCGTAGCAGGACTAATATCATAGTCGTAGCGGCATCCATTCCGACACTCACCCTGTAGCAACTCCACCGCTCAGATTATAACCCCTGGAATACGATTGGGGTTCACCTACCGCACAGGAGGCACGGTGGAGTAATGGCTAGCGGCTCGGATTGAGGCAATCGGAGAGCTGAGTTCGAATACCACTTACGTGCATTTAATGCTGAAATTAAATATTCTTGTGTGCTCGGAAGTAATAAAACATGATTAATGTTATTCTGCTTTTATAACTAAATTTTACATGGTTGATACTCAGCTTTTGTATTGACATGATTACTGGAGGCCGTGATGTGTGTTTTGTTGAAGTTGCATTTTGGAATACAGTTTCATTTAAGAAATTGTAGGATATTATATGGTTTAATATCATAAAAGTTCTTTCATGTTGGTTGGTTGTTAGTATTTTGATCGGATTTGGGTGAGGTTAGTTTGCTAGTATGTGCATATTGTTGGTATTTTTTTTTTAATATAAAATGCATTGCTCGTATTTTTACTATAAAAATGTATTTTTATACCTTCATAGTGTTTTGTTTTTATTTGAGGGGTCACTATTTGGCCATAGGTGGTACCACCCCGGGTCAGTGTGGAGCTGGGAACAACAGCAATGAAGAGGTGGTCATATGCTCCTCAAAACCTCCAATCTCCCGATCAGAGACCTTGCTGCCGGATGTAGTTTATCATCATACCCAGGACTATTCTAGAATGTTATATTATGGCTCCAGTCGACAAACTTGTTATAATGGCTGGTATGAACTCATGCAATAGTAATCAGATATTTATGTTATTGTAAAGGAATTAGTCCTGTTCAATTAATACAACCGTTGGGTAAAAGGTAAAAGAGTCTTCAAGTGTATGCAAATGTGTCTAGAATAAATTAAATGGTGGCTTGTAGACTGGACACACAAAAGAACAAATGACCGATCTTCAATTATGTTGACCAAAATCAATCGGCATCCAGAGGGTTAGGTCTACTAATATTCAAACCAAGGAATCAAAATAAAATTGAGCGCGTGATAAAATGCATTAAATTACAAGAAATCTCTGCGTAACGCATAGTATATCCCCGATTGTCATCTGTAGAGACAATTCTAGAAATCTTACTATATGGCAAAAGGAAGGATATATTCTGGTCTAGGTGGGTATATTCTATTCTAGCTCATTTGTCCCCGGGTGTATAAACTGGCCAGGCTTAATTTATGTTCCGGGTATAAAACGATTTAGTTTAGAAGAATCCCCGGTATATTTAAAACTGTTACACAGGGATCAGCAATTTCAGATTATAAATAATCTGGTTACACAGTTATTCCAGGATTAACCAGATTTTTATTATTATTTCACCCCAAGTAAGGCGATAATGCCACTAAGACGCAAAGGGTTACTGAGAGTGAAAAAGTGAGGAAAAAAAGGACAAAAAAAAAAAAAATGAAAATTAAGACAGAAGATGTCGATTATTTAAATAGCAGGGTAGACAGGACTTCCTTTTCTTTCGTGTAATGCAAATATAACAAAGAAAGGAGAATCTTAGGAGGGCCAAGATTGCCTAAAAGAAATCTCATTAGTAAGTGTTCGATGTTCAAGAATCCTGGGATGCAACTGTGAAAGTCTATAGAGCACATTGGCTGAGATATCGTGTTTAAAACAATTGCAAAAAAAAAAAAAAAAAAATCGTTGAGAATCCTCCTTCGAATGAGTTTTGGAATTCAATCGTCGTTTGGACGCCTAAAGCAGACCGCTATTTTCCGTCCTAGTCTTCCAAAATTAGAAATGATTAAATAAAATGCAAAAATCACTCTTGAAGAATTAGACATATATGTCCGAATTTTGCATGTCTTGCTTGATTTTAATCCAGACAATGTTTAAATTTGTAAGTTGTTCGTCCGCATGAAACGAAGCATGCGTCGATTTGTATCACAGCGAAATCCCGCGCCCGGCGACCGACTCTCAGCCTCCGCTTACGCTACGTTAAGTCAGTTTAATTTCGTTCTTACTCAGCATTCCTGTCACATGCTGCTTAGTTTGTTGCCGTCTCGTCGATGCAGCATGGCCGCTTCTTGACCTGTTCAGTTTATTCGTAGGAGTAGAATGCCAATCCAATAGATACAGTGTGGAGATAGCCGGCATTGGCGATCGATCAAACATAAGGGGGAGATAAATTCTGCAGCATATGCAGATATTTAGCGCTTCAGTTTCTTTCAGATGATTAGTGTTGTCCGGTTGAGGGCACAGAGATATACGGCTTTCATTAATATGTGCATATGAATACAAGAAATAAATAAATATATATATATATATATATATATATATATGTGTGTGTGTGTGTATATATATATATATATATATATATATATATATATATATATATATATAAAACATTAATATTTTTTGAATATTAAACAAGTCTAGAGAGAAAATTAAGTAAATATATAATTTATCAGGTTTAACTTAATCGCCTGTGACAGATTGTTTACATTATATATCAAGGATTGTTTATATTATATGTATCCAAAGATTATTTACATTATATATCCAAAGATTGTTTGCATTATATATATAAAAATTGTTTACATTATATGTATTCAAAGATTGTTTACATTATATATATCCAAGGATTGTTTATATTATATATCAAGGATTGTTTCTATTATATATCCAAAAATTGTTTACATTATATGTATCCAAAGATTGTTTACATTATATATACAAAGATTGTTTATATTATATATCCCAGGATTGTTTATATCCAAAGATTGTTTACATTACATATCCAACGATTGTTTACATCACATATCCAAAGAAGGAAACTCTAAAGAAAGAGTATGATTCTTCGTTAAGCTTTTAGATGTACTAAGTGACTGGTAGACTCTTCAAAATATCACAACATTTAGACTATATATCGAATGCATTTGGAGCTTAGTCATATATTTCTGGTGTTCAGTAAGTTAAGGTTAGTTAAGTGTTATACTTTTTGAAGAAGATCATTATATTATATGTAACATTTATTAATATTCATAGTAGCCACCATTTTATATATCCATGCACATATATAATTCCATATTACCGAACTCAGCGATATTTTACGCAAAAAAGAGTTATCACCCTCAATACATAACGTGTTTGCATAAATTCAAAATTTTATTTTTTATTATTTAAAATTTTTTTTAAATATTTTTAATTCTTCTTAACAAAGAATTTTAAATCATCACCAAGAGAATTTCATAACGCTCTAACGGCCAGTGATTTTTTAACACCTGAAGATTGTACATTTGTTTGAAATTCCCAATCATCCTATCGACGTCGGATATTATGTATATTCACTATATATATATATATATATATATATATATATATATATATATATATATGCTTTTTCATTAAAATGTTAATGCATTAATTATGGGTGGTAAGGTTTATAATATATATATATATATATATATATATATATATATATATATATATATATACAAACAAGAGAAAGAACAAATAGAGAAAAAAATTCACAGTTCGTAGCATTTACTTTTTTTAAAAAGTGGTCAATACAAAGTAGAGCAAAATATTAATTTGTTTCTGATAACTTTACGTCTCCCCCACCACTTCAACAAATAGAACATCATATTTGGCTACATTCATGATACATTTGTCGCTGTCATATTCGTCACAATGATGCCATGTCTAAGTTCTGGTTTATCATGACATGAAAAAAAAAAAAACAAAAAAAACTCACCACCTTCATCCACTGACCTTATTTTTCTATTTAGCGTAGATCTGACTTTCAATTGGTTAATTGAGACACACCCACAAATAAATTTTTAATTTAACCTTATGCTACCCACTTAAATTTCTGAAAAGAGGTAATAATTTTTTTTTAAATTTCCCTAAAAAATCATTTTTATCACCAGTTACCAACCATTGCCTGAGCAAGTACAATCATAGTATTGAAATCTGAAAGCTTTTTGTGATTTAAAATGTTTTTATTATAATCTCTCTCTCTTATATATATATATATATATATATATATATATATATATATATATATATATATATGTGTGTGTATATATATATATATATATATATATATATATATATATATATATATATGTGTGTGTGTGTATATATATATATATGTGTATATATATATATATATATATATATATATGTGTGTGTGTATATATATATATATATATATATATATATATATATATATATAATGGGCAGATAAAAAAAAACAAAAATAATGATGTTGAAGATAAGACTAATAATATTTAATGTATATCATTCAGTCTTTTCACCAAATGGAAACACAATGAAACGCACTGTACACGTAGGTACATAATTATTTTTTCCAAAATAATCTCTCAGGACGTATTTAATTCAGTGCTGAAAATTAATCCCATAAGTCGAAAATTATACAGTGAATTTTTCAGATTAAAATTCACTTAATAACTGTGCCAGACTTCGGATTTACTGATCTACCCTTTTTTAAGTCGTTGTAGACAGAAAAACACAGAAAAAACATATCAACAACGAATCCCTTGAAGATGTCGAATGATTTGGTCGAAAGCCCTTGGGACAATAATCATTGTGGAAAATTTTTTCATTTTCTTAGCCCCCCCCCCACTCCTGCCCCCAAAAAGTTAAACTGTAAATAAACAATAAAAATAACTTACAAGACATCCCTAGACATGGGTAGTTGAACGAGAACAGTCTAACCCCGTGGATAAGTAAAGAATTCTGTTCATAATTGCCTGTAGGTTACCCAGATCAATATATACTCGATGAGTACAGGAGAGTACATCGGCCGAAGTGATATGAGATAGCAATCACAAAAATGAGGGCAAATAGTCCGAATATAAATATTGCTATTAAAAATTCTCTGTCACATTTAATGAAACATGTATAAAAGAAGGGTTACTGCCAATGTATATGTATCTATGTGTGTGCGTGTGCAGAGGATAAGAGAAATAAGGATGAAGTCAATTTCGAAGGATAGATTCGGGCGGGACGAATGAATGCAAGTAAAACAGCAATGTAAGACAGGATAAAAACAATGCTTTTTGCGGATACACGCCCTTCTATTTAACCCATATATGGGAAAAGGAGATACACGTATACAAAGAATCTGAATGAGGCAGTTGAAATTTATGGGCCGTATAATGTAAAAAGAGGGAATAGAGAATTTGATACTCACAGGACACGAAGGAAAAGATCCAAATAATCTGCAGCTTGTGTAAATGGATTGGAGAGACGGGGAAGAGAGGGATAGTAAAATTGCAGACATTACTAAGAGCTACAATAGATAAGAAATTATGGAGAGCCATGATTGCCTAAGAGGCACGACTTGTAAAGGAAGACTTTTTAATGTAAGCAGAACAACTGCGAGTCAAAAATATCTGCTAGACAGATGTCAAGCAAAAATACGTTTGCCAAAACTGCGCAAAATTGGAAGAAAAGTAGAAAGGTTGATGCTGTACAGAAGCGACCTTGTCAGCCCTGTATGCTGACCCACCAGGTCTATTCGATAGAGATTGGTGGACGAGGGCCCAAGAAAATCGGCTGCTGATGTTGCTAATGAAATAAAAAAAAAGTGTGCTGTGTATATTTCGATCACAATAATTTAACGTTCTGTGGACAAGACAAAATGGCTGACGAGAATGTAACTGGTATTAAACTGAATACACAAACAGGTTTGTTTAAAGTTTGCAAAAATAAAGAAAGCTAAAAATACATAGTTTTGAGTCAGCTCAGTAATTGCACGCCCTGTTTCGGTTAAGTCTCCTTCTGTACCACCCGTTACAGGGATTGATTTCACGTTTGCTCTTCAAAATAACGGAGAAGCCCGAGCCGTGGCACTAGACATCTCCAAAGCATTTGATAGGGTTTGGCATGGCCTTCTTCGCAAGCTCCAGGGTTATGGCAATACGGGACGATTATATAACCTAATACGATCATTCCTGTCAAACCGTAAATTGAAGGTCGTTCTCAATGGATTCTCCTCCAGTTCCTATCCCACGAAAGCAGGTGTTCCTCAAGGCTCCATCCTAGGCCCCACTCTATTCCTTATCTACATAAATGACCTTCCTGACGCAATTACTTCCCAAGTTGGCATATACGCGGATGACACCACAATTTATTCCTGCCTCAAAAACAAATCTAGTCTCGCTGACAAAACTCGCCTGGCCGTGCGTCTCGAAAAGGACCTCCAATCGATTGTGAACTGGGGCATGAATTGGCTGGTCAACTTCAACACTTCTAAGACAAAACTGCTCTCTATTAATCACCACAGAGGTCCTTCCCTTCCTGCCATTAGAATGTCTGACGCTCAACTTCTCGAGAGCAACTCTCTGCGGCTTCTCGGTCTCACGTTGACTGCTGACCTGAGATGGAATAAATACATTGAGTCAATTGCCTCGTCCACTGCAAGGAAAGTTGGCTCCCTGAGTCGCGCCAGGAAGTTTTTCTCCCCGGAGTCGATCCTCCAGATCTACAAAACAACAATTCGCCCTTGCATGGAGTATTGCTGCCATATATGGTCTGGTGCTCCTTCTGTTTGCCTCGGGGTTCTTGATAGGCTCCAGAGGCGGATATGCAATGTAATTGCCCCTGCCCTGGTGTCTCGTCTACAGTCAATTTGTCACAGACGCGCCGTCGCCTCCCTCTGTCTGTTCTACAAATACTTCCATGGAAATTACTCCGAGGACCTGTATTCACTGGTTCCCAGACGTCATGAGTTCAAGCGCCATACGAGGCTGGCATCCAGCTCTCACCCCTTCACTGTCGAAACTCCTAAATGTAGCCGTCTCTTCTACTCTAATAGCTTCATGTCTCGCACCTCTCGCCTGTGGAACTCCCTTCCCTATTCCTGTTTCCCTGTGAGCTATAATCTCCAGCTATTCAAGTGTAATGTCAATCGACATCTTCAGTTGCCTTGATCTATCCACTACCCTCATCCTTTCTTCTATCACTCCTATCTGACCTTGCTCTAAATTTTCTGTAACCCCTTTGCGACCTAGTGGCTTCCCGCCTTGCTTGGGGTGAAATGCTTAAAAAAAATAAAAAAATAAAATAAAAATCGACAGAGTTCAAAAGCATCTACAACTCCTCTTCCCGCCAGACAAAACGTCGTAAACCTTTCACTTCTCTATCGCTATTTTCCGGGAAACAGTTCTTTGTTCATCGGTTCTAACCTTCACGGCTACCGTCCCGTCATGCCATTGTAGCAAACCAATCTCATTCCCTTCATATTCCGAACCGCTGCTTTGTGATACCGATTCCTAAGAGAATGTTTTCCTCTCACTACAATAAAATCTAGAATTGATCATTATTTTCCCCACATATCCTCATAAGCAGTACCTCTTATTCTGTAACCTTCTACCTCGAGTGTCTCTCGGGCTTTGTCCAGGGTGAACATCATTGTCAAAAAAATAAAAAAATAATGCTTTAGTCCTTTCAGCTATAAATGAGCAATACTAAAAAAGATCAAGACAAGATATCCCCAGATATGGTCAGTGAAACAGGAGCAATCTCCCCCACTCGTACATTAAACAAAGAGTTCAGTTCAGAATTGCCTGAAGGTTACTCGAATTGACAAACTCCTGAAGAAGACCGGAGAACACAACAACCGAAACGTTGTAAATAATATATAAAATACTATGTATCTGTCAATATTTCTGAGATGAAGTATTATGTACACTATTTACATTATTCGGACTATTGTCTTCATCTTTGTCGCCATATTTATTACAACGTTTCGGCCGTTGTACGCTCCGGCCTTCTTCAGGTGGTTGGAATTCCCCTCTGCAAGTTCTCCACTGCCTTAACTTCACACTCTTTGGGTCCTGTCACTGGATCTAAGCAACACCTTTATCCACTGTGCCATGTGTCCTCAAGGAATTAACAGGAGATAACTGATAACTGACATCCATTAGCCATGACACGTGGAACTAGAACAATCTAGTCCAGTGGACGAAATAAAGTGTTCAGTTCGACATTCCAACGCCCGAAATATTGTAATAAATATGGCGACAAAGATGAGGACAGTAGTCCGAATAATGTAAATAGTGAAAATACTATGTTATTGTAATAATAAACTCTTCATCCTAGAAATTCAGAAAAAATCTCTTCTGCTGTGTAAGCTTTTCCCTTTTATTATTATTATTATTATTATTATTATTATTATTATTATTATTTTTTTCATGTTGCCAATTTCTTTCCACTTTTATTTCCGGGGGGGATGGGCAGCACAACGAACCTTTTAAAATAATCTGTTGTCATATAACCATCAAGCTGTACTTTCAAGTCAGAGTTGGTTTTGTGCCCGTTCTTACGAGCATCTCCAGAATCTAGGAACGTGACGTCAGATAGTCGACAAACATGGCGGCCTTCACCGGACATTGGTACTGATAAGAGACACAGTGATTTTAATTAAAAAAAGAAAGGAAAGACACAGAAGAGCAGAACGAATCAACAAATTTGGAGATAAGATGGAATTGATCCAACTGGGAAACAAACATTATTTGGTTATTTTCTTCTTTATGGTCATGTTATTAACACGGACGTGACAAAGCATATTCGTATAACAGTTGCTTCAACGAAGGTGGATGTTAGGCACATACGAACGTTCGGTGTTCTTTTTACAAGTCGCTGGCAAATAGTGAAGATATTTGAACCAAATATTGGGTAACCGAAAATTCTGTTCGGTTTATTAAATAAAAATATATTTTTTAAATTTTTTTGGCATTGAACAATACCATTATTGTTTCACTATCTCTTGCCACTTTTCAAAGAATTTCATAATTACACCCACCAAGAACTGTTTCAGTTTCTAAACAAAAGACTACTTTAGATGCGTATATTCTTTTCTTTAAATTTCGGGATATCTCATTGAGACTAGGCATATTATATTACCTACAAACTCCATGACAAATGAACTTGAGATAAATTTAAATAATCTCAGTATAAAAATTATCACAACTCATACAATTAAAATGTAATCAAAGTAAAACAAACAACTTTACATTGGCAGCAGGAGTTTACCAGATAGAGTTTAAACAATGCCCTTAGAAATACATTGGTCAAACATCCAGAAATTTAAATAAAAGAATATACCTACATAAAAAAAGATTTGACATTGAACAACAAAGTACTTTGATATACCGCCGAATACCAGAGCAACATAGTTACAATTTTTACCTGGAAAATGCCGTTTTATTAAAAAAATTAAGATAATTTATTCAGACGGAGATGCTTTGAAAGTGGCATAATCTACGAAACTTCTTCTTCAGCCTCTCACCTGGTGTCGAAAAAATGAGGGGTAAGAAAAATCCTAAAACGAATGAATATATAAATAAAAACCCGGGTTGAAGTAAAATCTAATTTAAAAAGCCATACAGTTAAATTAAAAAAAATAAATCCTGCATTCATACGACGTGAATCAAGTTCTGTCCCGTCAATGTAGGCGAAATAAAATCCGTTTTTCTGATGAAGCTGTTAAATCAGCGAAACAAGTCAAAATAATAGTTTTTCGAAACTGTCTTATATATTTACCAATCCGTCGAATTCCCATCTAAATTTAAATTAAACTATCACAATCTGTTCATATCAATCTATTCTTCTATGTACCGTGTCCCTTCAGGACGTTGGTGATCATAGCTCTCCATAATTTCCTGCCTTTTACAGCTTTTAATAAATTTTGTCTTTTTGTTATCTCTCCTAAACCTTATTCAGCCATTTATATACACACTAAATAGGTTATGCATTATCTTCCCTGGCCTTAAATCTGCCCTGTGAGTATTAAATTTTTCAAGCCTACATTCCTCATTATGTGCCATAGTCATTTAAACTGTTTCTTCCTGATGTTAATTATCGGTGTGCTTATTGTTTCCATTTTCTCTAAACTTTCGTCATTACTCACATGTTCGGTCCATGGTATTCTCAGCATCCTTCTGTAGAACCACATTTCTGTTGCTTCAAGCCTCTTCTTCATATCTGAGGAGATTGTCTAGCATTCACTGCCATATAGTAGGACTGATATTACATAAGAGTTAAGTATTGTTTTGTTTGTTTGCAACGATATTTTCCTGTTTCTTTATACTTGACTTAGCTTTTGGAAGGCATTCCTTTTAATTTAAAACATTTTTTTTTAAATACTTTTTAATTTTATTACTTAAATATAGTCGAAATATCAATTATTTTCGCCATTAACTTTTATGAACAAACTATTCATAGTTTTCTTTTCCCCAAATTTCTGTCATCTCAGAGATAATTTCAATCTCCTCCTAGAAATGCAGTCTCCCAGTGATCAGTAATCTTTTTCGTTAAGAGTATTTTTAGTGGATACTCGTATTTGAGTAGACGCTCCTTTTATTTATTATACAGTATATTTATTTATTTTCGTCTATCAGCCAGAATGTTCGATAAATTTTATTAAAGAAAATTATTTCTCTTTTGCAGCAACATTTGAAAACCTTGCGGTATCAAATTTTAAGTTTAGCCTTTTGGGGCAACTTTTTAAATGCCTAGTAATATTAACGTTTTAATTTGGCTATTTCCAACATTTGGATCTGCTTTGGGAAACTTCCGAATCTAAATCCAAGACCTTTTCAGTCCTTTTGGAGGAACACCTCCTTGATAGACCATGTCTTCGGGGTTTTAGCCGTACTACGCTTGGCTAATTGCGAGGCTCTTTAACTTATAGTTGGAGGTTTGGAATTCAGAGTTGTCCTTCTACTAAACCGGTTGCCACCCAAGGCGATAGGACTCAGTCTGCCCTGCTATTTACCCATAGCTACGAGGCTGCTACAAAGAAAAAGCTAGACAAGAAGACTGATATAATTACCCTGATTAGAAGTGGGAGGTTAAACTGGTTTGGCCATGGTGTCAGAAGAGAACAAATCTCCGTCATGGTAAAATATCATATGGTAGACCATCTAAGAGGGGACACCGGAATACCACTACTTACACTTGAAATGATTGCCTCGGACAGGAAGAAATAGCAGACTTGTGTGGGCAAGAAGTGTATATGTATCTCATATGGATTATGCGACTAAGAAAGAGGAGGAGGAGGAGGAGGAGGAGGAGGAGGAGGACGACATTTGTGCATCTGCTATAAATAGTTTTATCACAAGGTTTTTTCGCAAACCTTTTTAGTTTTCTAAAGTCGTGTGAGCACAGTTTTGATTCTATTGTAGTATATGTCTCACCCCAGGTCAAGTCAAAATAGACTTCGAACTCAAAGGTAAACCTTGCAGGTAAACTCCTAACTAATGAATGATGACTCGCATGATCGACTCAGCTGCGTCAGGAATGTAACGTCTGGGAAAGAGCTATATGACAGATATATAATTACCCCCCCCCCCCCCAGAGAGGAGAAGAGCAATCTCACAGGCATCGTAAAAAAGCCTGTAACATTTGTGCTCCAACGAGAGCCCGGATGGCGCGCGCACATGCACACACACACACACACACACACACACACACACACACACACACACACACAATGGCCGACATGTTTTATTCTAGCCTTGTACCACACTAAGGTAAGCTTACCCACATGGAGCATTATACATTTATTTACTCGAAGCTCCTCTATTGTAGCCTTGTATTAGATTAGGAAATGCTTCATAAATATACAAAAAGTCGATGTCTGTTATAAATTATTGTATAATTATTCCCGACTCGATTAGGCTTAGAAAATATCTATATCTATATATATATATATATATATAGCAGATTCGCCATCAAGAAGTGCACCCAAAAGCAGCCTAGTGTAAGACTATTACTAAGCAAAGTAAATATTGGTAATTTTGTTTCTATTTATTAATGACACATTATTAATGATATAAAAAAGTAAATATTAAATTTATATAAACAAAACTATAAACAATGGGAGGGAGAGAAATGATAATAAATTAAAGTTCTATATAACCAAAACTATAAACTGTGGGAAGAAGAGAAATGAAAATATAATAAATTAAAGTTCTATATAAACCCAGGCTATAAACAATAGCAAGTAGTGAAATGATAATAAAATAAATTAAAGTTCTATATAATCAAAACTATTAACCGGTAAGAAAAGAAACGATAATACCATAAATTAAAGTTCTTTATAAACAAAGCTATAAACAATCGGAAAAAGAGAAATTATAATTAAATAAATTAAAGTTCTATATAAGCAAAACCATAAATATTGGGAAGAAGTGAAAAGATAATAAAAAAAATTAAAGTTCTATATAAACAAAACTACAAACAATAGGAATAAGATAATAAAATAAAGTTCTATACAAAAATAAAAAAATAAAAATAAACAATTGGAGGAGGAGAATAATGATAATAAAATGAATAAATGTTACATATAAGCAAAACTATAATCAATGCGAAGATGCAAAATGATAATAACATAAATTAAAGTTCTATACAAACAAAACTGTAAACATTTGGAGTAGAAGAGAAAAATTAAATTCTATATAAACAATGTGAAAAAGAGAAATGACAATAAAAGAAAATTAAATTTTTATATAACAATATGTCGACATAGAAAACTAAAACAAATAAAAAAAAAATTACCAATATCCAGAAGAAAGCTTACACAGGAGCGTTTCCTTTTTAATATTTTGAATTTAATATAACTAAAAAAAAATTCGCTTTTAAACTTGCTTTGATAAAGTCGGCAATGACTAAGAAATATATTTTCCAATTGTCTTCTTTTTATCCATAGGCATTTTTATAGCATTAATAGGGTTTTGTGCCGCCCATCGATTGTTTAATGTCAATTTAAATTTAGGAAAGCAAAGTCAAATGAAATTAAAGATTAAAACAGAAATTAAAAACCTTTTTTTTTTTTTAAATATATCAAATAAGCAGCATGTACTTTATTTGGAAAGGTCAAATATGTACCGAAAAACTAACAAATCTACGAAAGTAGAAGTTGATCTTTGAAAAATAAAAGAACAGTTGAACTCATTGATCTTTCATATTTACACGATTCTATTTTTTCCTCTTACACAGCAGTTTAACTGTATTTTAAAATTATTAACACATTCCTTACTACATTGTTGTAGCGCTGATGCCTGGCTGTGTTGGCCCGTTTTGCGAACGATATCAGAATAATCCGGCAAACTGTCTGCATACGGACAGAAAATGAATACAGTATAGACACAAAAATAGAAAGGGGCGTAAGACAACGATGGGTCTTCTCACCGAATTTATTAAAAACTTTACATTGAAGCAATCCTGAGAGAATGCGAAGTCTTACCAGAATTCATTATTAGCGATCACAATTTTAACAACATAAGATATGCAGAGGATACAGCGTTGATAACAGACACAGAATAGAAACTAGAGGAACTCTCACAGAACGTAACGAAGGAAAATGAGAAGAAATGACTAAACATTAATTTTAAGAACACAGAATTTTATGGTTGTCAGCAAAAAGAACGACCCAGGACGCGAACGATGAATTGGAGACATCAAAACCAAGCAAATGCACAAATTTAAGTATCTAGGAAAAGTTTTAACCGAAGACAGAATGGCACCGAAATTCGAAGAGTATTAAATTAGAGAAAGATGGCTTATAAAATCTAAACAACGTATCAAGAAACAGGAAAATTGCGTTAAAAATAAAGAAGAGTACCCAGGCTTTATATATGATAGTGGATATTGAAAAGTTTCCTCACAGATAAAAAGAGACTTGAAGCAACAGAAATATGTTTATACAGAAAAATGTTGAGAATGTCATGGACTGTAGATGTGAATAACGAAGAAGGAACTGGAAGCAAAAAGGACACTTATGTTTATAATAAGAAAGAAATAGATTGGTCACTGTTATGGTCCTGGTTAGGACCAAGGAAGATCAACACGAACACAAGAGTAGAAATAACGAAGGTATATTACACGAAATAATAATACAAGATGTGGAAGGTGTTAGTATGACTGTCAGTCTGGTTTGGAGTGAACTACTATCGGCTCGACTCGATTCGACCCTCTCCCTTGATGGATTACTTTCAGTTTCTAAGCAGAAGGAATGGCTGCTGGGTCTAAATATAATTGGTCTGTGATTTATAATGCAGATTTTCTAGTTATATTTTTTCTCTTCTTTTCTAGTCGTTGTGTACATATTTATATGTTGTTGTTTTTTTGGCCGCGATTTTAGCTATTGTATTTTTTATCAATATTTTATGAAATCTATCAGTCTGCCTACAACCACGACCGGTGTAACCTAAATTCGTTCACATCTACACAAAGCACATCCTAATCAAAATACGGAAAATACGAGACAGAAATAAAAATACCCACTAGACATACAAAGACGCATGCACACGAACACGTAAGAATTACAGACACGAACGCATAAGAATTATAGAGTTGAACATGTAAGAATTATAGGCACAAACACATAAGAATTATAAACACGACCATTACCAGACAAAACAATCATACGCGTGAGGTACAAAACTTTTGTCAACGATACTGACAACATTTAAGTCTAGATAAAACCGAACCGAAACATGAACTTTGTGCTCAATTTTGATGACAACAAGTAATTGTAACAAAAAATGAGACGAATACAATAAATATTGAAATTGATGGTTGGATTAAATAAAACTTGTATTTTTTTCAGATCCCTGTTTAAATTTGGCGTCATTTGACCGGAGTGTGATACAAACCGTGTGTCGGAAAGAAGAATGAGAACGAGAAAATAAAAATTCTTTATCAAATGACACGGCCAAAGGATTCTTGCCCTGGGGTCATTAACGTTCGGTGGATTTCGTATTTAGCCCAGATAAAAAAAAATATCAATATCAAGTACTGATGAAGGTTGCAGAAACAGCTGAAAAGTTTATGATTCCTAAAAAGTTTATTGTGCTCCCACATGTCAACCCAAAAAATAAATTTCTCATCACTCTCTCTATCTGCCTATGTATGTCTTTTCATATCTATCTATCTATCTATCTATCTATCTATCTATCTATCTATCTATCTGTGCGTTTCTTATTACTTTATATTTCAGTGACTACACATGTTTGAGTCTTAAAAAAAACTGGGCGTCTGTTCAAACACATGCATCCACTAAAATATAACTTCAAAAATAATAAATAATGTCTGATTAAAAAAAGAAAATCCATTAATCTTTATTATATATATATATATATATATATATATATATATATATATATATATATATATATATATATATTGAACAATAAAAAAATAAAAAAATTAAAATCTTTAGACACACTGGGTTGTAGATTAATATTCTTTCGTTTTTTTTTTATTATTACTCTATTTAGATTCCTCGACTAGTTTCGACCAAAATGGCCATCATCGGGAGGAGAAATATTTCTGCTTGCTGCTTGCAGTAAACTACAGAAAATGTATATATACACACACACACACACACACACACACACACACACACACACACACACACACACATATATATATATATATATATATATAAACATAAAAATGCCTTAAATAATTGTCGAACTTTGTCCATTTCATAATGTATGACGTCATTTGTTTACATTTGGATACGCATTGAGCAGATTTGAATGAATGAGAGAAAATCATGGAAAATTGTGTTTAAAAACAGTAAAATCGACCTTGCTAACCGAACGCTCCTCTATGTCCCAATACGTTAAGGCACGTCAGGCTATATGATGGTTCCGTATAGGATACAGGTTCGATTCCTGTGTGAGGAAGCATATTTTCTATGAAAATTTCTCGGACATTAAAGCCGGTAAATGTTGTTAATACTGTTTATTATAAACAGAGCATTTACTTAAATATTTGTTTCTATAAAAAGAACGTATGAACATAAAAAATATCTTAAATATATATATCTATATATATATTAATCGGTATCACCGTATGCAAGGCAATAGAGCCACTAAGACATAAGAAGGGTGGAAGAATTAGGAAAATAGGAAGAGAAACATTACTAACGAGCGGGAAGAAGAATGAGTAATTATGAGGGCAGTAGATAGCGATTGACATTGCATTTACATTTTTGAACATTAAAGTTGACTGGAAAGCATGGAGCCGGAAAGGAGTTCCACAAGTGAGAATTGCGAGAAAAGAAACTGTTAACATAGATTTCATATAATTCAAATTTATCTATCTATCTATTCAATATAACAATAAAAGGTCTCATCTCATTGGCCTACTCCAGAGTTTCATGTCAAAATGTTCATTAGGACCAAATGTTCAATATATCCATTGAAATTAATATCAAGTGCTATATTTATACTCCTCAGAACAATGCTGAACATAATTTAAAGTTTGAAATACTTCCCACGTTAAAATTTCCTTACTATTCATCGATTTACCAATTTCGATTTTAATCTTCTTGATTTTGTTCTTCTATTTAGTCCATCAAAACAACCATTGGTTGTGGCCATTATAAAAAAGAAAATAATTTTGTCAACGATTTTCTCTGAAGAACGGTTGGTCGAAAGTTTCCTCAGATATCTCCTCCCCATCCTTTTTTTTAGCTTTAAGATGTTGACATCTATCCTATTTAAGGCAATAATGCACACACACACGCCCGCGCGTGCGTGTGTGTGTGTGTGCGTGTGCGCGTGCGTGTGTGTGTAGTAGGGTGCACATGCGCACGTGTTACATTTATTTTTCCCCCTAATGACTCAGTTTAGCCCACTTATTTTGCTCAGAAAATGTCAGGGTTTTTTTTCCATTCGTTCATTTCTTTCTTTGTTTTTGACTTTGTAAAGCGGTTTTATATTTCTTAATTCGGTAATGTATTCCAGCAAGAAACGATAACTTTGGTGGGGTATTTCTTGATATCGTTAAAAGAGTGAAGGGAAGAATCGTAGAAATGCTGACAGAACGAGAGCAGCTGATATGCCATTTTTTTTCTCTCGATCAAGTTGAAAAAAGAACGGCGCTGAATCAAAAGCGATGTCGCTCTTTACGTTTGTTGGAAACAAGAGCCAAGATTTCTTCGTAGCAGAAAAGAAGAAATAATATGAAACAGAGTAAAAAACAAAAAATGACGGACTGAAAGTCTTTGCAAAATCTTTACCTGCCGAATGTTAGTAGATGATTTGCAATTGAGCACGAATTCAGATTCATGAAGGTTAAATCAAATTATTATATCGATAAAGAAGCAAAAGGTCAATGAATTTCTGAATTTGACAAAAAAAAAAAAAAAATATATATATATATATATATATATATATAAAATAAAAAAATAAAAAATTGAGAGAGTCACGTGAGATATTATTTGCCAGGACGTATTCGCGCAAAGGTACATGTATCGGCAAAGATAGAACTTCGTATCTGAAAAAAACAAACAAACCCAGAGTGTCAAAAGGACGGTGTGTCAAAAGGACGGTGTTTCCGCTTTCATTTTAAATACCTCCAGTCTTTGACAATGTTTATTGTTTTAAAAAGCGATGGATAGAATTGTAATTAATAAACATATGATGAAAGTAAATTTATACATTTTTTGTTCTTGAGAACAACAAAAATATTAAAAACTATTTATGTATTACATTGCTTATTTACAAGAATAATTTTATATTTACAATATTCTAAAAACTAATGCAATTAAAACTAATGCAGTGCAATATTTACCAATTTATAAAGAAATAGATATGAAAACAATTTTTTCTTCATAAATTTATAAACATTTACTAAATTATCAAAATATGTGATCCCACTCTACGGAAATCCTTATTATTTACACTTTTATAAAGTTTGGAATCAATTGGCAATTGGCCGATGTTTTATCAACCATTCCAAAAAATAATAATATAAATAAATAGTGTAAATAAACAAAATCTAATAATTAGCTAAATGCTTGTTGTCAATTCTCACGAAGAAAGAGAAAAAAATGTGTTCATTTTCATGTTTAGCTTTTATTACAATTTTAATGATCACTTTTTAAATCGATAAACATTGCCAGAAGCAGTTAAAATAAAAGCGACGTCAAGGGAAGTTTTAAGGAAAATTGAAACAAAAACAACGCTTATCTTTAAAATCAGAAAGAGATAGTTGAAATTCCTGGAAGACGTAAAGAGAAGAGAGGGTTTGGAGAATTTGAAACTCACGGGACATATTGAAAGCAAGAGGGGACATTATTAAACATCGAATAACCTACCTAACGAACTCGTGAAAATGTATAGCTGAAAAGCGACTGCGGAGGTGTGATAGTAAGGGGGCATACCGTACTCGAAAGGATAGGAAGTTGTGGTGAGCCACGATCCCCAAATACTGAAAGGGGCACGGTAATCAAAGAAGAATTTCCTTCTAATGTACTTAATCCATTATAAAGTGAAAAGTTCTTAGAGAAAATCAACCAATAACTACTCGGGTAATGATTATAATGTCTATGCGATTATAAAAATCTATAAATACATTTTCAGTATGATTTTCAATATGGTCTTAAATGATTTTCAATATGGTCTTAAATGATTTTCAATGTAATCTTGAATATGATTTTCAAAGATTTTTAGTATCGGTTTCATTTATTTTTAATACGATTTTCGTAATAATTTTAGATAATTTTCAATATTACATTTAATGACTTCCATTTTTATTTTCAGTAAATTTATTTAGGATTCTCAATATGATTTTCAAGGTTATTTAGTATGATTTTCAATATAATTCTCGCTACGAGTTTCGTTATGATTTTGTAGGATTTTCAATATTTCATTAGTTTCATTTTCGATGATTTTCAACACGATTCTCAATATGATTTTCAAAGTTATTTAGTATGATTTTCAATATAATTCTCGCTACGAGTTTCGTTATGATTTTGTAGGATTTTCAATATTTCATTAGTTTCATTTTCGATGATTTTCAACACGATTCTCAATATGATTTTCAAAGTTATTTAGTATGATTTTCAATATAATTCTCGCTACGAGTTACGTTATGATTTTGTAGGATTTTCAATATTTCATTAGTTTCATTTTCGATGATTTTCAACACGATTCTCAATATGATTTTCAAAGTTATTTAGTATGATTTTCAATATAATTCTCGCTACGAGTTTCGTTATGATTTTGTAGGATTTTCAATATTTCATTAGTTTCATTTTCGATGATTTTCAACACGATTCTCAATATGATTTTCAAAGTTATTTAGTATGATTTTCAATATAATTCTCGCTACGAGTTTCGTTATGATTTTGTAGGATTTTCAATATTTCATTAGTTTCATTTTCGATGATTTTCAACACGATTCTCAATATGATTTTCAAAGTTATTTAGTATGATTTTCAATATAATTCTCGCTACGAGTTTCGTTATGATTTTGTAGGATTTTCAATATTTCATTAGTTTCATTTTCGATGATTTTCAACACGATTCTCAATATGATTTTCAAAGTTATTTAGTATGATTTTCAATATAATTCTCGCTACGAGTTACGTTATGATTTTGTAGGATTTTCAATATTTCATTAGTTTCATTTTCGATGATTTTCAACACGATTCTCAATATGATTTTCAAAGTTATTTAGTATGATTTTCAATATAATTCTCGCTACGAGTTTCGTTATGATTTTGTAGGATTTTCAATATTTCATTAGTTTCATTTTCGATGATTTTCAACACGATTCTCAATATGATTTTCAAAGTTATTTAGTATGATTTTCAATATAATTCTCGCTACGAGTTTCGTTATGATTTTGTAGGATTTTCAATATTTCATTAGTTTCATTTTCGATGATTTTCAACACGATTCTCAATATGATTTTCAAAGTTATTTAGTATGATTTTCAATATAATTCTCGCTACGAGTTTCGTTATAATTTTGTAGGATTTTCAATATTTCATTAGTTTCATTTTCGATGATTTTCAACACGATTCTCAATATGATTTTCAAAGTTATTTAGTATGATTTTCAATATAATTCTCGCTACGAGTTACGTTATGATTTTGTAGGATTTTCAATATTTCATTAGTTTCATTTTCGATGATTTTCAACACGATTCTCAATATGATTTTCAAAGTTATTTAGTATGATTTTCAATATAATTCTCGCTACGAGTTTCGTTATGATTTTGTAGGATTTTCAATATTTCATTAGTTTCATTTTCGATGATTTTCAACACGATTCTCAATATGATTTTCAAAGTTATTTAGTATGATTTTCAATATAATTCTCGCTACGAGTTTCGTTATGATTTTGTAGGATTTTCAATATTTCATTAGTTTCATTTTCGATGATTTTCAACACGATTCTCAATATGATTTTCAAAGTTATTTAGTATGATTTTCAATATAATTCTCGCTACGAGTTTCGTTATGATTTTGTAGGATTTTCAATATTTCATTAGTTTCATTTTCGATGATTTTCAACACGATTCTCAATATGATTTTCAAAGTTATTTAGTATGATTTTCAATATAATTCTCGCTACGAGTTTCGTTATGATTTTGTAGGATTTTCAATATTTCATTAGTTTCATTTTCGATGATTTTCAACACGATTCTCAATATGATTTTCAAAGTTATTTAGTATGATTTTCAATATAATTCTCGCTACGAGTTACGTTATGATTTTGTAGGATTTTCAATATTTCATTAGTTTCATTTTCGATGATTTTCAACACGATTCTCAATATGATTTTCAAAGTTATTTAGTATGATTTTCAATATAATTCTCGCTACGAGTTTCGTTATGATTTTGTAGGATTTTCAATATTTCATTAGTTTCATTTTCGATGATTTTCAACACGATTCTCAATATGATTTTCAAAGTTATTTAGTATGATTTTCAATATAATTCTCGCTACGAGTTTCGTTATGATTTTGTAGGATTTTCAATATTTCATTAGTTTCATTTTCGATGATTTTCAACACGATTCTCAATATGATTTTCAAAGTTATTTAGTATGATTTTCAATATAATTCTCGCTACGAGTTTCGTTATGATTTTGTAGGATTTTCAATATTTCATTAGTTTCATTTTCGATGATTTTCAACACGATTCTCAATATGATTTTCAAAGTTATTTAGTATGATTTTCAATATAATTCTCGCTACGAGTTTCGTTATGATTTTGTAGGATTTTCAATATTTCATTAGTTTCATTTTCGATGATTTTCAACACGATTCTCAATATGATTTTCAAAGTTATTTAGTATGATTTTCAATATAATTCTCGCTACGAGTTTCGTTATGATTTTGTAGGATTTTCAATATTTCATTAGTTTCATTTTCGATGATTTTCAACACGATTCTCAATATGATTTTCAAAGTTATTTAGTATGATTTTCAATATAATTCTCGCTACGAGTTTCGTTATGATTTTGTAGGATTTTCAATATTTCATTAGTTTCATTTTCGATGATTTTCAACACGATTCTCAATATGATTTTCAAAGTTATTTAGTATGATTTTCAATATAATTCTCGCTACGAGTTTCGTTATGATTTTGTAGGATTTTCAATATTTCATTAGTTTCATTTTCGATGATTTTCAACACGATTCTCAATATGATTTTCAAAGTTATTTAGTATGATTTTCAATATAATTCTCGCTACGAGTTTCGTTATGATTTTGTAGGATTTTCAATATTTCATTAGTTTCATTTTCGATGATTTTCAACACGATTCTCAATATGATTTTCAAAGTTATTTAGTATGATTTTCAATATAATTCTCGCTACGAGTTTCGTTATGATTTTGTAGGATTTTCAATATTTCATTAGTTTCATTTTCGATGATTTTCAACACGATTCTCAATATGATTTTCAAAGTTATTTAGTATGATTTTCAATATAATTCTCGCTACGAGTTTCGTTATGATTTTGTAGGATTTTCAATATTTCATTAGTTTCATTTTCGATGATTTTCAACACGATTCTCAATATGATTTTCAAAGTTATTTAGTATGATTTTCAATATAATTCTCGCTACGAGTTACGTTATGATTTTGTAGGATTTTCAATATTTCATTAGTTTCATTTTCGATGATTTTCAACACGATTCTCAATATGATTTTCAAAGTTATTTAGTATGATTTTCAATATAATTCTCGCTACGAGTTTCGTTATGATTTTGTAGGATTTTCAATATTTCATTAGTTTCATTTTCGATGATTTTCAACACGATTCTCAATATGATTTTCAAAGTTATTTAGTATGATTTTCAATATAATTCTCGCTACGAGTTTCGTTATGATTTTGTAGGATTTTCAATATTTCATTAGTTTCATTTTCGATGATTTTCAACACGATTCTCAATATGATTTTCAAAGTTATTTAGTATGATTTTCAATATAATTCTCGCTACGAGTTTCGTTATGATTTTGTAGGATTTTCAATATTTCATTAGTTTCATTTTCGATGATTTTCAACACGATTCTCAATATGATTTTCAAAGTTATTTAGTATGATTTTCAATATAATTCTCGCTACGAGTTTCGTTATGATTTTGTAGGATTTTCAATATTTCATTAGTTTCATTTTCGATGATTTTCAACACGATTCTCAATATGATTTTCAAAGTTATTTAGTATGATTTTCAATATAATTCTCGCTACGAGTTTCGTTATGATTTTGTAGGATTTTCAATATTTCATTAGTTTCATTTTCGATGATTTTCAACACGATTCTCAATATGATTTTCAAAGTTATTTAGTATGATTTTCAATATAATTCTCGCTACGAGTTACGTTATGATTTTGTAGGATTTTCAATATTTCATTAGTTTCATTTTCGATGATTTTCAACACGATTCTCAATATGATTTTCAAAGTTATTTAGTATGATTTTCAATATAATTCTCGCTACGAGTTTCGTTATGATTTTGTAGGATTTTCAATATTTCATTAGTTTCATTTTCGATGATTTTCAACACGATTCTCAATATGATTTTCAAAGTTATTTAGTATGATTTTCAATATAATTCTCGCTACGAGTTTCGTTATGATTTTGTAGGATTTTCAATATTTCATTAGTTTCATTTTCGATGATTTTCAACACGATTCTCAATATGATTTTCAAAGTTATTTAGTATGATTTTCAATATAATTCTCGCTACGAGTTTCGTTATGATTTTGTAGGATTTTCAATATTTCATTAGTTTCATTTTCGATGATTTTCAACACGATTCTCAATATGATTTTCAAAGTTATTTAGTATGATTTTCAATATAATTCTCGCTACGAGTTTCGTTATGATTTTGTAGGATTTTCAATATTTCATTAGTTTCATTTTCGATGATTTTCAACACGATTCTCAATATGATTTTCAAAGTTATTTAGTATGATTTTCAATATAATTCTCGCTACGAGTTACGTTATGATTTTGTAGGATTTTCAATATTTCATTAGTTTCATTTTCGATGATTTTCAACACGATTCTCAATATGATTTTCAAAGTTATTTAGTATGATTTTCAATATAATTCTCGCTACGAGTTTCGTTATGATTTTGTAGGATTTTCAATATTTCATTAGTTTCATTTTCGATGATTTTCAACACGATTCTCAATATGATTTTCAAAGTTATTTAGTATGATTTTCAATATAATTCTCGCTACGAGTTTCGTTATGATTTTGTAGGATTTTCAATATTTCATTAGTTTCATTTTCGATGATTTTCAACACGATTCTCAATATGATTTTCAAAGTTATTTAGTATGATTTTCAATATAATTCTCGCTACGAGTTTCGTTATGATTTTGTAGGATTTTCAATATTTCATTAGTTTCATTTTCGATGATTTTCAACACGATTCTCAATATGATTTTCAAAGTTATTTAGTATGATTTTCAATATAATTCTCGCTACGAGTTTCGTTATGATTTTGTAGGATTTTCAATATTTCATTAGTTTCATTTTCGATGATTTTCAACACGATTCTCAATATGATTTTCAAAGTTATTTAGTATGATTTTCAATATAATTCTCGCTACGAGTTACGTTATGATTTTGTAGGATTTTCAATATTTCATTAGTTTCATTTTCGATGATTTTCAACACGATTCTCAATATGATTTTCAAAGTTATTTAGTATGATTTTCAATATAATTCTCGCTACGAGTTTCGTTATGATTTTGTAGGATTTTCAATATTTCATTAGTTTCATTTTCGATGATTTTCAACACGATTCTCAATATGATTTTCAAAGTTATTTAGTATGATTTTCAATATAATTCTCGCTACGAGTTTCGTTATGATTTTGTAGGATTTTCAATATTTCATTAGTTTCATTTTCGATGATTTTCAACACGATTCTCAATATGATTTTCAAAGTTATTTAGTATGATTTTCAATATAATTCTCGCTACGAGTTTCGTTATGATTTTGTAGGATTTTCAATATTTCATTAGTTTCATTTTCGATGATTTTCAACACGATTCTCAATATGATTTTCAAAGTTATTTAGTATGATTTTCAATATAATTCTCGCTACGAGTTTCGTTATGATTTTGTAGGATTTTCAATATTTCATTAGTTTCATTTTCGATGATTTTCAACACGATTCTCAATATGATTTTCAAAGTTATTTAGTATGATTTTCAATATAATTCTCGCTACGAGTTTCGTTATGATTTTGTAGGATTTTCAATATTTCATTAGTTTCATTTTCGATGATTTTCAACACGATTCTTAATATGATTTTCCATCATTTTATTATGACATTCAATATGATTTTTAGTGATTTTAAGATGATTTTCAATATGATTTTATTTATAATTTTCATTATGGTTTTTTTCAGAAACGTCTCGATGAATGTTGATGAATAAACGATATTTTTTTTTATCTGAAACGCAATTCAGTGGATCCAGAAACATTGTTTTGTTCCATTTTTTCCTTTCTGATTGACGGGAGAGAAGTGATTAGGAGAAACATTTTGTTTAAATACGATCAATTTTGAACATAGAATATAACATAAAACTGGGATGAGAAGTTTTTTTCCACATCCAGTCACCTTCAAACTTTTTTCCCTTCATAAACATTGAATCAAAAACGGAATCTTTATTTTATAATAGAATACACAACTTAGTTGAAAAAGATGGCAAAAGTTCGTAGAAAGTCAGGGAGTTCTTTTGATGACTGAATAAAGAATTTATATTAAGAAATAATTTTTTCAAGAAATGCTGAAAATTAAACCGGTGTTTATCAATACCATAAAAATGACGGCCTATTTTGCTAAGTCCTTACTATTGATAGTATTATTTTTTTTTATTAATTTGTGCGTATGTATGCGCGCGCACGAGCGTGCGTGTGTGTGTGTGTATGTGTGTGTGTGCTTGATTTTTAAATATATAAACAAATATCCGGTGCAAAGCAGAAAAACGTTGTTATAGCAAAAGATTACAGGCATTCTCCAGGGCAAGGGAGGTAACTCTAGTAGAGCAAATGTTAACAGACATGAGATATGAAAAATAAAACAAAACAAAAAAAAAATCATCTATAGCGGTAATGTAACGGTATCGATTTCTAGTCTCCAGAAAATGGGGCAGATTTTACGATTATATTTGCCTTTGATCTGATAGTACCTATGTTTCTCCGACGACCAATCTGGCAATGGACGGAACTTTGTTAAAAGAAACAGATACATTGTAAAAGGCATACCACAAATGAACAAACTTAGCGTCAAACGAAATTTGAAACTTGTTTTTTTTTTTATAAGATTCTATGACGATAACGATTCCGCCAGGCGGCATTACAAGAGCAGTTTTTGAATTGCAAGGAAAAATTGTTTTTTTTTTTTGCCCTCTTTTGGAAGGAAATTTGTTTTTTATTTAAAATAATTCCATGTTAGACCATTTGCGTATTTACCATATTTGGCCAACTCCTCGATATTATATACACACACAAATGGAAGAGAAAGAATAAAATTACGTTCAAAACATTAATTTAACACAGGGCTCAATACAAAAGTAGACCAATAAATATTTATAATACACTGTTACATTAGAACACGTAAGTTACTACTAAAAAATTGGACATTTTGTTTCGACGTTTAAATAAACCGTCCCTTCAGGTAAATTAACCATCATTGTTAATTATCTGAAGAGACGCTTTATTTAACGTCGAAACAAAATGTACAATTTTGTAGTAATTACTTTCATGTTCTCATGCAACAGTGTATAATATATATATATCTGTGTGTGAGTGTGTGTGTATTCAACGTGGAGGTAATGGTTAACGAGCTAGTTTTGTAATTAGTTCCATTCTGACTGGCGGCTTCTTTTTGTTCATCTCTCAATCTTGTACACCTTAGACACATTTGGATGTGCGAGTGTATGTGCACCTGCGCACAGGCAAAATATAATATAATATATATATATATATATATATATATATATATATATATATATATATATATATATATATATATATATACGGATATACAGTGTGATCGGTCCTGACTTATGGGATAAAGTGCTCAATATCAGAGATAGAGCGTGTGTAAATATAAAAGTGAACATTGAAGTCAAGACTTAGAGGTGACGATTGTGTCTAGCATGAAAATCTGTCACCTATGAGTGTTGACTTCAATGTTCACTTATATATATATATATATATATATATATATATATATATATATATATATATATATATTCATGCACACACACACACGCACACACAGAGTGAGAGAGAGAGATACGATTTAAGTACCCTTTTCTATTTTTGCTAGAGGAAGGACACAAAACCGCAAGCGTGTGTCTGTTTTTTTCAACGCAAAACGGAAGCGAGAAGTTATCCACTTGACATTCGACTAATCAGAGAATATGACGTCAATAATGACCGGAATAATGTTTCGAAATAACTTGTCTAATTGTACTTACATTTCCCATCGCTACTTACTGCTACGGTTTGTCGACCCATTAGCACACGAGGCACGCATAAGTGTCAACAAAGTGCTGCTTTTCTGTCCCAATTCAGTAAACAATCACTTTTGCCCTGACTTGTTAATCATATTTCGGCTGTATGCATGGAAAGTAAAAAACAAAGCTGCACCAATTACGCCATTACACAGGAATAAATAAAATTATAGACACTGGAAAGACCCGTTAAAATTTTCACCGTTTTCTTATTTGAATTTCCTGTTGAATTTTAATTCTTAAGTTAAGCATTGAGTAAGCTCACAGCGAGTTCTATGACAATAAAATATCCTTAGAAATTCCTCCATCACATCGTTAAATATTCAAGCTTAACAATTTTAACAAAATATTGCGATAACAATCATAAATATGAATGCTGGTCGTTATTTTAAGAAGTAAGGGGGTACAAATGAAAAGATTTGAAAATAAGTTGACGACCATTTTTCATTTCACTGAAACATCCGTTAAACACTTCTATCTTAAATTCTTTCTTTATTTCATTCATTTTCTCATTGAAACCAAGTAACGTTTATCTTTGGTAGTAATTAGATTTTTTTCTTTCTTTTTCGGGTAATTTCATACGAAATTACCTGACCTCTAGGATTAAATATCAAATCTTCATGTTGCATATAAATATTTGGAATCAAAAAGGCGCATTAAAGAAAATTTATTTGGTTGCATTCATCCTTACATTATATTTTTTTCCTTTTTGGTCTATGTCTGGCTAAAGGCAATATATTTAGAGCAATTAAGATTACTAGTTTTAACCCGTGAAATTTTCACAGTTTTCCCATTTTAAATTTCTGATGAATCTTAATTCTTCAATGTATGATTGAATCAGCTTCTGGCGAGTTCTATGACCAAATATCCGTAGAAATCCCCTGTCATATTGTTAAATATTTGAGCTTGACAATTTTAACAAAATATTGCAATAACGCAATAGAAGTATTGACACAAAGCTTTGTGAGTGAAATTAGGTTTAGACGAAAGTGTGTTCGGATTTTGTCGGTGGTTGTACTAAATTACATGCTCTCAATCTGACCGGATGTTTGAGATTGTTGGCCTTATTTAAACTGTTGATCACACCAATGGAACATGTGTGGTTGAATAAATCTATGTACAAATATCTTAATATTGTATATGATATTTCATGTAGACCAAGCACATTGTTTGGACTGAGAAACAGCAGCAGCTGTTCGCTGCTCTTCCTCGAAATTCATGGGTTTTTCAATCCTCATGTCTCGTTTTCCCTTTGGTTCATTTTTAGAGAAAAACTGGTTGCTTGTGCTGCCCAGGCTAGCTCGATTGGTTTGGAACACCCCCATAATCTCCTTCATTCACAGGCTGGATTCTGTTTCTTGGGTGGCTTCTACTGCCGACTATTTGGTGCCAGTTTTGATATCTGACTGTAACCTGCGGCGAAATCATCGACAGAGTCCATCATCATTATGTGAAGGCGCACCACCTCGACCGTGAACTCCTCCTCCACCAATTAGGAGATGGGATGTTGTAGGTTTCCGTGGTTGATATCATATATAGTCCCACTGATACACTGTTGCGTCTACTCTTGGTAGTTTTCCTAGCATGAACCCTGCTCTTCAGGTCATTCCATATATTCTCTTAGACCTTCTGGAAGTAGTTCTTCACCAGAAGCGGCATGATTTGGATCGTTGTCATGTTGGAAAGAAAAACGTCGATGAAGACCAAATTTTATTCTCTATTCTTCATAATTCTGTTCAATATTTCAATTTCCCTTCTTCCGGGGGCACTGAAACATCCCCACAACAACATTATACTCCAGACGCCATGTTTCTATATGAGGTCGGTTTTCTTTGGATTAAATGATTCTTAATCTTTCCATAGGCAATAATTCTTTTTTTAAAATTTAATCTCACATTTGATGATTCTGGTACATCTAAAATGTTTCCGGCATTGTCTTTTTTATTTGTTATCAAAATGTTTACCCAGTACAAAGCTTAGGTTTCTTTCTCCAAACATAGGCAACATCTCTATGGTCGAAGAGCTCCAGTTTCTTCTCATCTGATCAAATCATACGCTTCCAGTATGCGTCATCTTTATCCAAGTTGTTCTTAGCATACTACAGTCTGGTTGCAGGTGTCTCTCTTGGGGAAGTGGAGCTTTTCTTGCTCACAGTTCTGGTGATTAAGACCTTCATTTCTAAACTTAGCTAAATCATTCGCTAGTGTCTTGTCGGCTGTTCTAAGATCCTCAGGCACACGTCCGACAAGATTTCTTCCAGGATCTTTGAAAATTTCCGCTTCCTACTGTCAGTCTTGTTTTGTAATGTTTGACTCTCTTTGAATTTCCCGTCCTGGGTATGACGATAAACTACATCCGCGTCCTGGGTATGACGATAAACTACGTCCAACAACAAGGCTTCAGATAATGTTTTCGGAAAAATAATGTTGCCAGCTATACGTTTTTGAAACTAATGTTGCCAGCTATATGTTCAATAGTACTGTATATTTAATATATGTATAGGTATATGTGTATGTATGTATATGTGTGTATATATATATATATATATATATATATATATATATATATATATATATATTAGGTTGGTGCAAAAATAATGACGTAATAATGTCGTTTTTTGACGTATTTTCTAACGTCAAAAAACGACATTATTACGTCATTATTTTTGCACCAACCTAATATATATATGCCTTAATTTGGCATTAAATGACCCACGGTGGTTGATATGCCATAAAACCCAACCAACCAACCAACCAACCAACATCTCTTTGAATTTCTTGATAATACTTCTCAAACATGGTTTTGATATTTCTCCTGCTTTGAGCGTATAAAGAATTCTTTTTCTCAAGTCTAAAATAATTTCTTTTATTTCTGGCATCATACTTTCACAAAAGACAGCTGATTCCTTTCTTTAAGTTGTTTTACTGTGTATATATCGGAAAGTAAACCTCAGTGTTAACGTCATTTCACAAGTTTAGTGAATTCCTAAGTTAAAGTACATCAGTACGCAACAGTATTTTGTGAGATGACGCATGAAAAAGAAGAGTTCTACAGGGGAGATAATAATATTGAGTCTGGTAAGTTTTTGGCTTGCTTTAAATAATGTTATTATTATGTATCAATAAAAAGAATTTTTCTATTTCTCAAGACTAGTGTGTTTCGTAATACTGTGTTAAATTTTCTATTAAAATCACTTGATAAAATATTTTTAAAGAATTTAGTTTCTTGGGTGGGCGTGGTGACAAATGATATTGTCCTCAATTGTATCTGCAGGTTAATCAGTCTGTCGAATTATCGATCGATCGATCGGTGTTACAGTTTTGAATGATGTTGATGCAGTGACACTAAATTAACTTTATTTGATAAGTATGCAAAACATTTGTGTACCAAGATAAGTAAAGAAGTACATCGAAAGAAAGAAATACAGGAAAAAAAGGAAAGAAAATGTGAAAACAAAACGAAAGTAAAAGAGAGAAAAAATCAAGTAAAGAAAGAATGAAGAAAAGAGAAAGATAGCAAGAAAGAAAGAAAAAGAAAGGTTAGAAAAAAGAAAGGAAAGGAAAAACAAATATAGAAATATAAGAAAAGTAAACAAGGAGAAAAATACAGGGAAAATAAAGTAAATATCTCTTTTTTTCTACTTAATAAGCTTGAAAGATGTATCAATATAGTGAAAATCACCATATTGATACATGTTTTTTTAATCCTGTCTAAGCTTTCGGCCTACATAAGCCTTCATCAGAGATGACAAGTATATTACAATAAATTAAACAATACACGGACATAGCAAAAATGATAGTCTGTTTTGTTTGCATGGAAGATTTCCAAGCAACGACAAACTCGTGAATACGAGACGCTGGAAGCAAAAATCGCACCGCGGCCCATGACATTACACATGACCACGTGCAGAAAAAAGGTGAAAGCGAGAAGTATTAAGTATGGGAAGCCGTTAGTATAAACCGATGGCTTCTGTTATCAATTATAGGCATTTAAGTATATTTGTGGAGCTTTCATGGTTTATTTTGTTCAGGTTAGGTTTCAACTGTTTTATGTATATAGCTTCAATAAATTTTAGTTTTTGTTTATTGTTTTCATGTTTTAGTTATGTTTTTTCCACAAGGATTTTCCGGAATTGGGTATGCGGGCAGACATGTTGTTTCAATGATAATGTTGTTAAGCTTATCAGACGATATGAAAGGAATTTGCTTAAAATAAATAGCCAAAACTTGTCTATATTATTTAATGAAACATATATATAGGAGGAGGCACGGTGGAGTAATGGATATCGGATTGGATTGAGGAATCGGAGAGCCGAATTCGAATTTCAGCCGAATCCATTACATTCACTTACGTGCTAATACCCTTGGGAAAGGTATGAATCCTCTTCTTCTCCCTCCAGCTATGGGTAAAATAGCAGGACAGACTGGGTTATATAGCCTTGGATGGCAACTGGTCTAGGACAACTCCGAATTCAAAACCTGCGGAGGGTCGTTTGGGAACCTTGTGGCATTCGGTGCACCAGGTCTCTGTATTCGTCCCTCCAAAAAGTGTGGATGGTCCTGCACGAGGCCTTCACCACTATAATCAAATCTCATGTGCCGGTGTCGGGCTGTCGGTTTCCTGGAAACTGATCTGCTTGACCCTCATACGTCGAGTCTCGACGGGAGAGTCGATCATATATATATATATATATATATATTTGTGCGTATGTGTGTTTGCCAAACTAATCTCAAGCAGAAGGTCAGGGTGGGGAACAGTGTTTGGAAGATGTGCGTTTGGAGGTTGTGGGGTTGCTGCCTTAAAATCAGCATTCTGTTCATCAGTCACGCCAATATCATTCGCTGCTGCAATTTTGGCATAAAACGAGATGTGCTGAAGAAAGGTTGATGTGACATTTTTTTCAAACTCATAGCCGGTCCAGCAAAAAAGCATTTCGAATGAAATTAGATTGTTTGATGTTCCTTGATGATTACCATAGCATCTCGACTCTTGAGGTAAACCGGAAAATGCGTTGGCCGAAATGTCGTAACATAAGTAACAAGAATTCGTTCAATAATAGTAAGAACTTCAGACAGTCCGATTCTCATAGATCGATAAGTATCTTATTTCTGGCTAGTGACTATTGGTTATAGATCGATTTTTATTTTTCTGTTTAGTATACATGGTGTGTCCGGAAAATATCCAGCTGTTTTGAATATTTGAAGAACTAAATAAAGTGGTCATCTTGAAATAATTTTTTTGAACCTAAAGTGAGTGAGACTGTTGACATAGCCAAGAAGTTCTTCACATCTTTGACAAAACATAGCATCGTACACCTTTACAGCTTGTATTTGTCTCCCAGCAATTTCTGAAAGAGAGGAAATTTCAGATCGTGGGCGAGATTATGGAGAATACGACGAAGCAGCTGGAAACGATCCCGAAAGTGAGTTGGATCCATACCTTTCCGACGGGAGTTAGCACGTAAGTGAATGTAATGAACTCGATCAGATGAACTTGTCGCTTGTTAAATTTCCTTCAAACTACTTCGTATATGCAAAATGTGAAAAAAATTATCCCTTCGACACTTTGTCTCAATACGCCGATCACGTATCATGGAAATCTGTATGATTTTCTTTATTTGCTGATGTTACGCGTATTATCATCATGAGAGATGTTTCAACTTAAAAAATTAGTGCGATTTCTCATCTTCAGTAACTTTGTAAATATCTTTTATCAATTCTCTTCGAACGACAATGTCTTGACTAACTCACGAAAGGGCTGTAGGTCTTCCAAGCTCTTCGAAGTTTTTACGGGTAATAGCGTGATTATATTGGTAGTTCTTTTAATGTCATTGTTCAATGTTTATACTATGGCTATTTTTCATTTGGCATTGATGATAAAAACATTTCTATAATATTCATTGTTTTCTTGCAAAGCTAACTCCAAAATAAACACCAAATCATTCTTTAATTTTGCTTTCTTGGAGACGACATACGCCAATAATTTTTTTTTTTATCATTTCACCCCAAACAAGGCAATAAAGCCACTAGGACGAAATGCGTTGCTAACTGTAAGAGAATCTGAGAGAGAAAAAACCCACTATAAAGGAGAAAGAGAAATAAAAAAACAAGAATTATAGAGATAGAAACGAAGAAAGTATACATATTCATCAGGGATGTTTTGACTTCAAGTCACACTACAAATCAGTGGGATTTCTCATCTTCAGTAATTGTGCAGATGTCTCTTTTCAGTCCTCTCCAAATATCCCTGTCATGTGCTAACTCACGAAGGTGTTTCTGGCCATTAAAGATCAAAGTTTTCTTGGGGAATAATAACATTTTATTGATATTAACAATAAGAAAAAAAAGTTGTTTTTTTTTACATTTAGTTTATCAAAGAATTTACAGAATTTACGGAATTCGGGAAAGAATAAAAAAAGGAGACTGGAAGACTGTTTTTTAAACAATGCAATCATAAATGCGAGTGAAAATATAAACCAACTATAAAAATTACTGCTACGAAACATCAACTTGAAAACTCAAGTCATGTTCTTAAGTAGGCTCATCAGTAGGCTCGATACTTTTATATGCATGTAATGCATGGCGCCAAACCCGTTCGGAATCTCTTCCTAAGTAGGGAATAGTGAAAAAGGCTTCGCGCGAGTAACGTTTAAGGGTCTTCTTTAAACATTGTGAACTGGCGATACAGATACAAAAACAAAACAAAAAAAAACTGTCAAATAACAGAAACAATATTTCTTGAGGACTACCAACAGCAGGAACAACTAAAATGAATTACATGTGTAATTTGTAGAGAAAATAATGACATAATCAAGATGTTGACATTGCACATCACTTCAAATAAAAGTTGAGTAAGGAAACGCCCATAAATACTGGAAAGAGTGATGTGACACTATTTAGCTATGGTAATTGGCTAACTAATTAACCATAGAAATTAAAAACAGGAAAGACTTAAAGCGAGAAAGAGCTATATCGAAACATAGACTGAGCGACATTAAAAAGAAGATTTCATTTTATTTACGAAGAAAGATACTTTTCGCACGAGACAGAAAATCCGTAAGAAAAAGCGAGATATGAGATTCAGTCAAAACTGATTAATGTCATGTTAAGGGAGTGCCACGCCAAGGGAAACAGAATTCAGAAAGAAAAACAAAGCCAACCGACACATGGCGACCATAAAAAATTTCGGCTTGAGACCACCGCGGTACAGGCAGAGAGAATCGATACTAGTTATCTTTCAGAGATAACATTTAATTTTAATTCCTGTGTCCAACGAAGGGAAATCGTCTGGTAAGTGTCAGAATTCTGGCATCAGAAAGATAATCGTAAAGGAAATTATTATTATTGCTTATTCAAACTGTTGACGCCAGACACAGCGTCGTCGAGAATGGGCATCTAGTGATAAGAGGATTTTAAGGCATGAGAAAAATAAATAATTTGTTTCTCAGGTAAAATACGGACCTCCCAGCTAAAAGTTGACTTAGCAGAAGAAACCAGATGTCGAGTTTTGACAGTGATTGATGAGTCAGTAGAGAGACCCGACTAAGTGAATTTTAGGTGTCCCCAAAATCAAGATGTGATAAGAATTATTTGGCAATCTGGGGTTTGTAAAAAAATGTTTTGGTCGAAGGAAAAAAAGAAAAAAAAAAGAAGGATTTTGTAAACATAATTCTGGATAATAATTTTAAGAGGGCCAGTCTAGCCACACCTACACTGCCGAGAGATCATTGGTCAAGTGGTAGAATGGGTGATAGGCGGAGGTAAATGCATGAGAAAGACAGAGAAGTTGTTAACACCCACTGAGGGGATTGGCATGAGATACCAATGTGAGAGAGGATGAATCTAGGAGGATAACTCTCCTCCGACCTTCCCTCACGGACGATGGAGGAACTCCCGAAATGGAACGTGATTAATCTTCCAAAAATGGGAAGTAATTAATTTTCCTGGCCTAAGAACAAAGAGAATTCTTGCTGAGAATCGAGAATTATCGGGAACCCAAGCCACGTCAGGCCCCACACCGAGTTTTGGTCGGTATCCATATAAACGAACGTTTCGAGGCAGCTAATCATTTCTCGCAGTTGAGTTCCAGCAGTTGATTCGCAGTTGCACTCAGACCGTTGTCTCGCAGAAGCTGACCGAGAGATTTCCACGTCCTTTTCGACTTCGACTTCCTACCAAAAGCAAGTTATATTGAAGAACGACTTAAGATACCAAAACTCGCTTAAGAAACGCAAACGTGTCACAAATCCATAGAAACGGGCTGGGAGAGAAACACACTCCTGTATATAACAGACGGATAAGATAATTTGTTATTTTTCAACATATTTGAACTTCTTGAGTTTGTTTTATTGCTTCTATTACTTACGCTTGTGCGATATCACCTTTACCCCGGATTCAGCTTGCACTACGGCCCGACGCCTGATTGATTTCGTCTACCTAAGATCAAAGTCACAACATGGGTAGGTTAGACTTGAGATCAAAGTAGTTACTTCGGTAACCAGACGTTGGAAGTGAGCTGGGAACGACAAAGCTGGTATCGAACCGGGAACGACCAGATCGACCGGGACACAGGCTGGTGGCAGCGACAAAGAGTCAACCCCAAAACGCTGGTGGAAGAAACCTTACAGTTTCGCACCGCAACTGGGAGTTGACCACGGGCCGACAGCGCAGTGTCATATATTGGCGTCGCGACCAGAGGACGTCACATATTGGCGCTGCGACCACCAGTGGGTGTCACAGTGATAACAGCTACTGGACTTGAGAAACCTAAAATGTTTTAGGAGAAAGATTTTATGAATTTCAACTGAAAGTAAGACTAGCTGCTCTGTCAATGAATGCCCAATTTTTCCCTGTAGGAAAACGGCTAATATTATCCTTATCATTTTGAACGTTGAGGAAAGGTGAGAAATTACTAATCAAAGTGATTTTAAGAAACACAGTGGGGTCCGAAAATGACCTAACAAGAAAAGAATAAAGAAATAAAAACTAAAAATAAATTAAATAGAATAAAGAAAAATATTTAATAAACGTCTCTCACCTTCTATTAAGAAGCTATGTGTCGAACTCGTGAAAAAAAAAAAAACACACAAAAAAACGTCATTAAAACGTTAATACGATATTTTTAGGGCACTTCCCATAGAGCGATAGTTAGCAAGACAGGTTGGTAGACGATTATGAATATAGTTAGAGTAAACCTCACAGTGCTGAGCGCTATAGATTTTACTATTGGAAGAAGTTCTATCCTCATTGAGGATCTTAAACTTCTGACCTTGTACCATAATAATTAAAAATTTGAAGACTTAACACTGGAGATCAGTCATGAAATAAGACTAAAAAACTATTATCAATTCATTGAATTTGATCCTTATATTGAACCATTTGCCAGACAAAGATCTACTTCCTTCGGTGTCACATCTATTCATAATGGAGACGACCATGGCTCTCCACAAATGGAAAAATTAGGGAAAACGTAATGGTTTCATGCAAAGGCATCAAACCATTATCTTATCTTTTCGTATGAAGTGAGTGTCTTAGTCGGAATTCGAACTCGGCTCGCTGACTCTGTTTTCTGTCTTATTAACTGTTTGTGTCTTCGGAACCTCCCCAGACGAAGACAAGCTTAGTAAATCTCAATAGGCCAGTTGTATTTGTGAAAGTCTCTTTGTTCGCCCTTCTCAGACATGTTTGTTGGAAATGGAACGATCGATTTTCCCATCTCAGGTGGACAATTGACAAAGCTAATGATGTCAGCTTCCAACAATGGACTCTGAATGACTTTCCTTTTCGACAATGACCTCAGTCTTCAGGAGAAAAGCAGCACCAATATAAAAAATAAAAAACAAAAAATATCTCGCTTCTTTTCCTTATCTCAGTCACTTTCTCGCTATCTCAGTCTATTCAAATCTATCTTTCCATTTCATTATTTCTATCTATCTATCTATCTATCTATGTTATTCCGTTCAAATCGATTTATTTACCTATCTAGGAATCTTCTTATAAACTTATCTATGATAATTTATTTTAAATGAATTTGCCTAGCAAGTAGACTTAAATGTTTTTTCAGTATATGCATCCGTATATTCGACACACACACACCCATGTGCATACATTATATTAAATGAAATATGCAAACATACTTGTATCCATAGTTATTCACTTACAAATAGTTTGCACATATCCACATTTTATATATATATATATATATATATATATATTGATGGCTTTTCTACTTCAGAGCTTGGCGAAGCTGATCATGGTGCTTCAGTCTACTGACTTCAAAACCCTTTAACTTAATGAAACATGTCTTACGCCACTCCTTTCGGTTTGATGCTTGGACTTCCCAGGTTTTCAGATCAAAGTTGAGACTTTTCAAGTTGTTTCCTCAATTTGTCTTTGTAGCGTAAGAGTGGACGTCCAACTGAACGCTTGGAGTTTGATAGTTGTCCATACAGCACCTTTTTTGAAGCCATCAAAATCCTGCTTCAACAAATTTCTTCTGTCAGTGTGGCTTTTTCGCCTGCAACAAGGCTGGGCTAGATCCACGCTTAAGAAAGCACAAATGAAATATGTCTTTCCCTTACCTGATTTTATCCACAATAGCCCCTGCTAGCATGCATAATTATAAAACGAAAGGCCCCATCCACTGCTGACCCTCGTTTATTGTTCACGATAGGAGAGCCCATTATATATATATATATATATATATATATATATATATATATATATACATATATATATATATATATATATATGTATATATATATATGTGGTGCAGTTTAATTTATATTACAATGAATCATTTATACAAAAAGTAAATTAGTAAAGTTAATGATACAAAATGGCGAATTCACTTCGCTCACTAAAAAATAATTTCTTAAATTGCCATATTAGTAAAAAAAGCTCTCACTTAAATTTTCATAAATTCAATCTTAGCGTTGCGACTGCAAACTCCACAAGTTTGTATCTGTTATCAATAACACATTTCAAAAAACATATTTCGTTTCGCATTATATTTTTTCGTCTCGGATGCTACCTGAATTTTACCTAAAACAAAATAGTTTCCATGCCTGATGATGACCGGAGGACCCGTCGAAAGTACTTGTATATTTAAGGAAGAACTAATACAGTTCATAATTTTAAAAAACAAGGATCATAACATTCATCGAGTGGTTAGTGGGTTAATGCATCATTGAAATTTAGTTAGCGAAGGGATTTCACCATTTTATATCATTAACTTTACTAATTTACTTTTGTATGAATGATTCATTGTAATATATATATATATATATATATATATATATATATAAATTTCCAAGATGATAGAATCCAAGTAGAACTCAATGTCCAGGACAGAGTAAGAATATAATATAAAAGGCTCAAGCACTAATATTCCATGGTTATAATTTATTACATTGGAATCGTAATCACGATCCAATTCGTCAGACCTACAAATTCAAAAAGAAATCGGAAAATATAACTCCGGGTATAAAAAACAAAATTTTAGTGAGAGTGTATGTGTGGGAGTGGGAAATAAGTGTGAGAGGGAAATGTCTGAAACCTCTAGAGCAGATGTTCTCAACCAGGGGTAAATTTACCCCTAGGGGTAAAAAATTATATAGTCGGGGGTAAATAATTGAAGTACTTGATAATTTTAAAAAACCGCTTGAAAGCCGATGATGATATGAGAGTAGCATTATCAGAAATGCTTCTGGCGTTTCTGTTCATTATTTTTTGTAATACAAATTAACTTCATAATTTTCTATTTAGAAAAGGTTTGATTTTCTTCTTTTTTTTGATACGAATGTATAATACTATTTTTATACAAAACCTAAAGTCATAAACAATAAAAAGCTTCTTTCTGACCTTCTTGTTTTTCTGTCACTTTATGACATTGATGTACAAATGAATGATGGATTACTAATTTTTTGATCAGAATACTGAATTTTTACTAATTTTTAGTATTTGTCAGCATTTTTTTTATTTCTGTTTTGGTATTTTTACTAATGACTAATTTGCACAATTTTTAGTCACAAATTAGTCAGTACTAATCATAATCATTCATTCGAAAAAAAAATTTTTAGTATTTTCCAAAATTTTTTTTTGAATGAATGATTATGTTTAGTATTAATTTGTAGATCTACTACAGCGGATAAAATGAATAATTTTTTTATTAATGACTACAAACGTTAATAAAAATTCTGAATTTTATACAGAGTACTAACTTATACTAAAAAAATAGTAGATTAGTACTAAATAAGAAATCAGTATTTTGAGTGTCGCTTAGTATTTTTTTTAGGCACAGTATTTTTCACTAAAAAAAACACTTAGTATTTTGAATGAAAAAAAATCATTCATTCATTTAGTTACGAAATTGTACATCAATGCTTTATGATGGCTATGAATTTTTTGTATGGGAGTAGGGGGGTGGGGGTAAATGGAGAAATACATAAAGCCGAGGGAGGGTCAATGGTGGAGGAAAGGTTGAGAATGGCTGCTCTAGAGAGAGAGAGAGAGAGAGAGAGAGAGAGAGAGAGAGAGGGTGTAACAGAAGAATGAAGAACAGGAAGGCCTAAAGGTGAAGGTGGGGATTAAAATTTTACCGAGAAAAGTTTTAAAGAGAGGTGTTAAATAACGGTTTAAATGAGGGAAATACAGATTCCTCAATCCTAGCCGCTATCCATTACTCCACCGAGCTTCTGAACATATACACATATGCAAATTTGCAGATATATTCGTATAATTTGAATATTTCATTTTGTTTATTATTAATCTTCGATTTCTTACAAACGTTGCTTGCCTTAAATGCGTTATCATCGAGAAATACTCGAGTCAACCAACATACCAATCCTTTCCCTGTCACAGACTCCAGCTCAGGCGCATTTGTGTTTCTTCAACAGCCACAGAGCCGACATGCCTAGCGGACCTTATTTTCAGTTTCTGGGAGGGAGCATGTTATCCAACTGGATCAACAGTCTGAACAAGACCAGTACGCTCAAACAACTCGGTCACGATGACTTGTCACTTCGCGCTAGCACAACCATCGAAGTCTCCCAAACAGTTCTGTCTACACAATTTCATTCGCAAGTCTTCCATCAGCTAATGGTATAGTTTTACAGCACGGTGACTGCGTGCTGTTATCGGCATACCAGAGCGATAATATCAAGAAGCCACCTTCCTTGCAGAATGTCTATGGCGAGATTCGAACCCGGCTCTCGTGGTCGAAACTCTTTAACCATTCTACCATGTGTCCATTTTATAATACAAATTATAGAAATATACAAATATATAATCACTCACACACACACATATATATGTATGTATATATAGTAAGCACTCTTACAAGCACGTCTATACAAATATTGTATTTCAAACATATACACTTGACTATGGCACACTCATCTATACACACACACACACACACACACATATACATATATACATATATAGATAAACGTAAACACACACATATGCATGTCTGCAGAATATCTATCTTAGTTTGTTCATATCTATCTATCTATCTATCTATCTATCTATCTATCTATCCTTCTCATTCTGTTCATATGCATCTCAGTCTGTTCATATCTATCTATCTATCTATCTATCTATCTATCTATCTCATTCTGTTCATATGCATCTCAGTCTGTTCATATCTATCTATCTATCTATCTATCTATCTATCTATCTATCTATCTATCTATCGCATTCTGTTCATATGCATCTCAGTCTGTTCATATCTATCTATCTATCTATCTATCTATCTATCTATCTATCTATCTCATTCTGTTCATATGCATCTCAGTCTGTTCATATCTATCTATCTCATTCTGTTCATATGCATCTCAGTCTGTTCATATCTATCTATCTATCTATCTATCTATCTATCTATCTATCTATCTATCTATCTATCTATCTATCTCATTCTGTTCATATGCATCTCAGTCTGTTCATATCTATCTATCTATCTATCTATCTCATTCTGTTTATATGCATCTCAGTCTGTTCATATCTATCTATCTATCTATCTATCTATCTATCTATCTATCTATCTATCGCATTCTGTTCATATGCATCTCAGTCCTTTTCACATCTATACCCCACACATGCGTGTACACGTGCGCTCAGTCGTCGTAATTGAACTCCTTGTCTTCAATCGCATGATTTTCTCTGTAATGACCGAAAGATCTCTGAACTTTTCATTGCAACAAATGCTTCGATCAATTCTTTTGCTCGTATTGTCCACTTCTTTTTTTTTTTTTTACTAGTTTTATTTTTGTATTTTTCCCTCCTTTTTTTTCTTTCTTTACACGCTTTTTGGAAAGTCAAGAGATTTTTTATTTTGGTTGTTTTAAATATCGTGTTTGTTCTCATCAACAAGGCGAAGTCCATCCGCCTTTTCACAAAATGCCAATCCGAGACAAAAGTACAAAACCGTTTGATGGCTTCAATAATAATAATAATAATAATAATAATAATAATAATAATAATAATAATAGCTATCGTAAACGAAGAGAAGAAAATTTGCTAGAGTGTGTTTTTTTCTGTTCCAGCAGGCGACAGTGAATTTTTTTAGAAAATGGAAAGCTGAACAAATAACTAGATGTTGCAAGAGAACTGACACCCCACCCACACACAGCAAATAAACTTGAGCGAGAGAGAGAGAGAGAGAGAGAGACACAGAGAGAGACAGAGCGAGAGAGAGAGAGAGAATTTGAAAGATGAGGCAACCAAACTTGTATTTGGAGTCTGAAGAGACTGGCTTACCCAACTCGAATGTATTTCTTACTGGGGCCCACGTTCAAGGTTTTGTGCTGATTTTATCGAGTACATTTAGCTGGGGTGAATGTGCCTGTTGCATAGTTATCAGACTCGTTGCCATGATCGGTACATTGGGTTTCTTAATTTTGTATCGCACTGTCACTTTTTTACGTACTACTCGCTTACACAATAATAATAATTTTAAAATGCGAATAAAGTCTAGTAGCTCTTCACTTCAGAAGTCTTCATTGCCTGGCAGAGCAAATATTCGGCGACTTGATGGGGAATACCCATACTGCAATATCACCGATAGAAAACGAAAAACCATGCAAGACAAGGAACAAAGAATTAATAATAATAATGATGATGATGATACAAATTTTCTCCGAAAAAGTTTCCAGTTATTGGACATAAACGGACGTCATCTTAAAAATTGTTTAACGAACTAATATATTAAGGTGAAAACGTGACCGGAACGTGCGGAAAACGTGATGGGTCGTTGCTGCAGGAGTTTTATATAATTTCGTCGAACGATTGCAGTTGGCAGGTAACTGTAATGACCGATTATGTCGCTAACCTTTCTCAACTAATAGAATGACACAATAAACACGCATGCGCGCGCACACACACACACACATATATATATATACATGAAAATATAAGTTATAATATTTTCTCCTTTTTTTCTTTGAATAATTTTGTAATATTCTAAACTTAATGCATGGTAATATTTACTACATACGTTAAAGGTTGAAAACAGACTTAATTTTTCATACAGTAAAAGCCCCTAGAGATACTCAAGGTAGAGCGGCGTTACTGCATGGTGTTTTTGTATTAGCGTAAAAGGAAGAGGTAACATGTGAAGTTTACGAGGATATATAGGGAAGATAACGCTTAAGCCTAGACTTAATGAGCTTAAGTTTGGAGTGATCAGGAAAGCATCCTTTTGGGAGTCTGTTCCACAAGTCTTTAGAAGAAGCTGTCTGTATGGAACTTCTTTCTTACTAATGGAATACGAAGAGAATGGGGATAATTCACTCTTGTGGATGTGGTATGGCCAGTCTTAGCTGTGAAGGTCTGAAATGGTGGATGTAATAAATGTAACTTGTCAGAATATTCGCCATCGAAATAGAATAGCAAGAGACAAAGTTTCGGGTCTGTGGAAGAAAGTGTTTTCGAGTGAGAAACAATATAAGTTACATTTAGGCAGCATTGATTCATCTAAACAAGTTTTGTTAAATTCAACCCGCAGACTTCATTTAATCCAATGATTCCCAACGTGAGGAATGGTAATATTTTGGTGTGGCATACCTAGGATGTGCACCCTTCGGCTTACTATACCAACAGAATAAGGGGGGCAATTCTAGAATGAGTTATTTACTGTGAATTACTTTCTAGTGAGTCTGAGTGAGAGTGTTAATGTTATTGCATACATAAAAATATTGTCTATATATGTACGTACATGTGTAATCGGCATACAGGGTATTTCCCGTCTCCCCACACTCGTGTGTCTCGGTTAACAAAGGAGAGGGCGTAATGCATGTCGCTGGAAAAGCCCATGTTTTGTTGGCCAATCAGCGCTTATGAGCATTCAGTTTGCTTCCTTCACGTGAATTGCTGTAAAATTTTGGATATGTAAGAATTAAATATTAAAGGGGATGGGGGAGCTACCAGAATTTTAGAAATACCAAAGTGAGGCTTGGCACAAAACTGGTTGGGAACCACTGATATATTCTTTAATGTATTTTCCATTTTTAAACATAAAGATGCCTCATACATCCAAATAGAAATTTTCGATGAATTTTTCAAAGTTCATATTTTGTTGTGTTTTTTTCTTTCACAAAAAGGTAGTGAAGGAAAGCGAGAAGAAAGAACTAAACCTCAATTGCAAGAAGGCAGAATATTTGGTTGCCAGCAAAGGGAACAGCCAATATGCAAATTACAAATTGAAAATGGCAAAATCAAGCAAAGTACACAAATTTAAATATCTAGGAAGTGTTTTAACAGAGGACGAAAAAGGCAACACTGGAATCCGAAGGCGCATTAGAATAGCGAAAGATGCCTTTCAAAAGCCAAGCAAAGTATTAAGAAACAGGACAATATCGTTAGAAACAAAGAAAAGAGTACTTAACTGTTATGTAATGGCAGTGAATTCTGTATAATCTCATTACAGAATAATATGAGACTTGAAGTAGCATAAATGTGGTTCTACAGAAGGATGCTGAGAATACAATGGATAGAACATGTGAGCAACGACGAAGTTTTAGAGGAAGAAAAAACAAAAAGTTTACTTATGCTTAATTTAAAAAACTTCTCCGACACATAATGAGGAAAGAGGACTTGGAAAATTGAAAACTGATAAGACAGATTGAAAGCAAGAGGGGGCAGAGAGAAACGGCGAATGGCTATTCGCCGTTTCTCTCTGCCCTTGGGAGCTTATGTAAATGGATGGCAGACCAGGGATTAGGGGAGGTAGCGAAAAATAAAATTTTCTAGGAGCTCCAAAAGACAGGAAATTATGGAGAGATATGATCGCCAACGTCCTGAAGAGATACGACACATGGAAGAATTACCACACGATCAACACCCAGTTCTTCATAATGACTGACACGGTCGTAAGGCCTTTAACAAAAACATCAATTCCGACAGTTTATTTACAAATTTTATTCCAATATACAACATCTTATGCAAAATCTAGGAAAATATGCAAAGCTGGTCACTCTTATTCAAGGATACACGTCTACTAGGGCGGTTAGCCAATCCCTATTGCAGATGCTTACTCAGGCGCATTTGTGTTTATACTGCAGCTATGTTGAGCAGACCTTAGTTACAGTTTCTGGGAAAGAGCGTGTTATTTAGAGTGATCAACAAGTCAGCCTAAAAATAACTACTAATAATATTATTGGAACATTCTAGAATATTCCACTTGAATAATCTAAAATATTAAAACAATTTAAAAGTTTTAAAATCTGAAATTTGCATTGTACGAATACTTTTTTCATTCATTAAAATGGATAAATGGGATTTATTTCTATTAAATCAAATATTTTTCTGTTTTCTATGCATATTTAATTATTATGCATCTGTTTACAGTTAATTATATGAAAAGTATGTTTATTCATTAGTTTCAAATACAATAAATTAAAAATTTGTATGTGTACGAATATTTGTTTCCTCCTCCCACTGTGTGTACACACACACATATATATATATACCCAAGTATAAAAATAAAATAATTATATATATATATATATATATATATATATATATATATATATATAAATAAATAATTATATATATATATATATATATATATATATATATATATATATATATATATATATATATATATATATATATATATATATAAATAATTATATATATATATTATATATATATATATATATATATAAATAAATAATTATATATATATATATAAAGATAGATAGATAGATATATAGATATATATATTCCGCACCGGTAGGACGTCTCAATCTTCCACTTTCTTGCTTTTTTTATTTCTTTACTATTTCTTTTTATTGACACACAATAATAAAATTATTTAAAACAAACCAAAAACTTACCAGACTCAATATTATTATCTCCCCTGTAGAACTCTTCTTTTTCATGCGTCATCTCACAAAATACTGTTGCGTACTGATGTACTTTAACTTAGGAATTCACTAAACTTGTGAAATGACGTTAACACTGAGGTTTACTTTCCGATATATACACAGTAAAACAACTTAAAGAAAGGAATCAGCTGTCTTTTGTGAAAGTATGATGCCAGAAATAAAAGAAATTATTTTAGACTTGAGAAAAAGAATTCTTTATACGCTCAAAGGAGGAGAAATATCAAAACCATGTTTGAGAAGTATTATCAAGAAATTCAAAGAGAGTCAAACATTACAAAACAAGACTGACAGTAGGAAGCGGAAATTTTCAAAGATCCTGGAAGAAATCTTGTCGGACGTGTACCTGAGGATCTTAGAACAGCCACCAAGACACTATGTTTCTCTATGAGGTCGGTTTTCTTTGGGTTATATGATTCTTAAACTTTCCATAGGTAATAACTCTTTTTAAAAATTTAATCTCACATTTGATGATTCTGGTGCATCTAAAATGTTTCGACCGTTGTCTTTTTTATTTGTTACAAAAATGTTCACCCAGTAATCTTAATTGCCTAATTGTATATTGCCTTTAGCCAGACATACACCAAATGGGGAAAAATATAATGTAAGGATGGATACAATCAAATAAATTTTCTTTCGCTTGGTGATTCCAAAAATTTATATACACCATGAAGATTATTTACATTATTCGGACTATTGTCCTCATCTTTGTCGCCATATTTATTACAACGATCCTGAAAGAAAACTTATCGGACGTGTACCTGAGGATCTTAGAACAGCCGACAAGACACTAGTAAATGATTTAGCTAAGTTTAGAAATGAAGGTCTTAATCACCAGAACTGTGAGCAAGAAAAGCTCCACTTCCCCAAGAGAGACACCTGCAACCAGACTGTAGTATGCTAAGAACAACTTGGATAAAGATGACGCATGCTGGAAGCGTATGATTTGATCAGATGAGAAGAAACTGGAGCTCTCCGACCATAGAGATGTTGCTTATGTTTGGAGAAAGAATCTTTGTATTGGGTGAACATTTTAGCATCAATTATGAGATTAAATAAAATTTAAATTTAATTGCAAGTAAGCAAAATACAAATAGTCTAATGAGAAATATGCAGAAAAAAATCTGCAGAAGTGAGACATAGCGGGTAGGCATAAAAACATAAAAGATACATGAAGGTAGAAATAGACGCATAAAATCGAAAAGGGGAACAATTGTAATGAAAAAGTTGAATCATCATTGTCAATAATTAGCGGAGGCAAAACAGTAGCACCAGGTGAGATTGTAATACGAATTCTGTCAGTCTTAGTCGATTTCCGGATTGACAGGATTCCTGAAATAATAAAAGAAATATACGACAGAGGCGAAATACCGGAAGATCTCACTACAGCCCGGTTCAAATGAATGAGAACTCCATAATGAGCCACATAAGTAGGTTTAGAATTAGAATTCTAATAAATAGAGTTCACAGCACAATTAGACAAGAAATCGAGCAAGAACAGTATGGTTTCATTTCCGGGACTTGAACAGGAAATGCTATCTTTATGATCAAGATACCGTCAGAACGAGAAATACAAATTCAAGAAGTCTTATACCTATGTTTCTTTACCTTCTTCTATGTGCCGTGTTCCTTAAAAACATTAGTGATCATGGCTCTCCACAATTTCTTGTTTTATAAATTTTAATGAATGTTGACTGTTTGTTATCTCTCCTAAACCTTGCTCCGACATCCAGTTATTCAAGCTCGCGAGGTAGGTTATTCGATGTTTTCAACCTGTACGGAAAGTCATATCTTTAATCTGTTCGGTGAGTATCAAATTTTCCAAGCCCTCTTTCCTCCTTATGTGCTCTAGAAATTTCAACTCTTCTTGATATTAAGTATAATGTCCTTTTTCTTTTCATTTTCTCTAAAACTTTGACATTGCTCACATTTTTGGCTCATGGTGTTCTCAGCATCAATCTGTAGAAATATACTTCTACTGCTTCAAACTTATTCTTCATCTACGAGGAGATTGTCCAGCATTCACTGCCATATAGGAGGGCTGATATTACATAACAGTACTCTTTTCCTTGTTTCTGTCGCCTCAGGTCTCTTCTTCATTTGTGAGGAGATTGTCCAGCATTCACTGCCATATAGGACTGATATTGTATAATAGTTCAGTAGTCTTTTCTTTGTTTATGTTTCATAGATAATGCAAAATCATTTGAAAGATACGATGCAAAAACCAACTTGAACTGATACGAAAACACGATTCGTCTTGGGAAGATAGAATAACCTGCAACATTTATTGGGAACGAACTACCTGCTTGCTGATAATAATCTAGCTCAGCAAATGCACAAATCCGGAAAAAAGATAGCCACCGAATTTACTTACCATATACAACGAGACTATCCTAATAGAACTATGAGTCCTACCAGAATTTATTATTGGCAGATATAATCTTAACAGGATACATGAATGGCACTGTGTTCATGGCAGATTCGTAATGGAATCTGAAAGAATTCTGAGACCAGTTAGTAAAGGAAAGCAAGAAGAAAGGAATAATTATTAACTGTAAACGATAGAATGTATGATTGTCAGCAAAAGAAACAGGCTAAGATGTGAGGTACGTACTGTGGTCGTTAAAATCAAGCAGGTATAGAAATTGAACTAACTGGGTAGCTGACAAAGGCAAATCTGAAGGCGCATAGGTATAGCGAAAGATGACTTCCAGAAAGTAAGAAAAATATATATATAGAGAGAGATAAGAAATGTCGTTAGAAACAAAAAATGTATTAAATAATCTCCAATCCTACAGTAAATACTGGAGAGTATCATCGCAGATGACAAAGACGATACTAGAAGCAACAGAGATTTGGTTCTACAAATGGGTACTAAGAATGGCATAGACAGGAAATGTGAGTAATGCGGACTTCTTAAGAGAAATAGGAATAATAAGGAAACTAATATTCACAATAAAAAAAAGAGACAGCTGACATTTCTGGTTCACATAATGAGGAAAGAAGGTCTGAAGAATGTAAAACCCAATGCATAGCAGAATAGGTATAAAGAAGGATGGTAAAGGGTAAAATGCTACTTAGGGCAACAAAAGACAGGAAGTTGTGGAGAGCCACGATCATCCATATCCTGATAGTCTTCTTCTATGTGCCGTCTTCCTTCAGGACGCTGGCGATCATGGCTCTGAACTATCCACTATGTTGTCTGTAGAACTTAATAAATTTTGTTCTTTTTTGTTATCTCTTTTAAACCTTGTTTCATCATTCATTTCCTCAGTCACATTAGGTAAGTCATGTATTGTTTTCTTTTGTCCTTCTTACCTTCAATCTGACCTGTGAGTATCAAATTTTCCAATCCTTCTTTCCTTAGAAATTACTTGGCACATAAAAGAGAGAGGAATTAAATGGATGGTAGAACAGGAATAAAGAGGGATGGCAAAAGATTAAAAGTTATTTTGAGCAATAAAGAGAGGAAGTTGTGGCGAGCCATGAGTGCCCACGTCTTGAAGTAACAGGACACATAAAAGATGTACAGAAAATTTGCAAATATTTTATCAAATAGATTAGAAGTACTGAATAGTGAGAAGGCCTGCTGTCACTTGATCTCCAATGTAAGCTGCACCTGGTGTGAATACTCAGTTCGTCACAACTTAAGAAGACCGGTCCACTAATCAAAGATAGGGAATTCCTCCTTTAAGTCTTGAAGATAATCATGCATCAGACTCTATAAACTGGCGCTACAGAATCACAAACAACGATGTTCAGCAATAACAAAAGCCACATCACTTGAAGACTTCCAACAGCAGCAACAACAGAAATGGTTGGCACGTGTAACTAGGAGGGAAAAGAATAATATAATCTTGATGTTAATTTTCAACACTACCATAAACAAAAACGCCCAACAATGGCTGAAACAATGACATGAAAAGCTTAATTTCTTACCGGAAGTAACAACACTAACTGATTGGTGAATGAATGGCGAACTCTTCCAGTATAGAGCGGTAAAATTACGCTGAAAGCAAAAGGGTTTCGTTCGATAACCGAAGCTAAGATATTGAAAGCGAGTGCGGATAATATGTCTTGGCCTTTAAATAATCCACAAAAGGTTGATAAGCCTTAAAAATCAAATGAATTAATCAATCCTGTAAGGAGACGGCTTATTTCACCATTATCATTAACATTGCTCGGCATCAGGATTAAAATACAGTGGGACACTGAGCGGTAGACAGACCGCTTCAACAAGGGGAGATGGACAAAATCAGAAAAACCAAGTCTGCTTGATCAGCAGTACATAGCAAATGAAATTGTGGAAATGAAATTTGGGGTTCGGTATAATAAGAATTGGCGCAGGAGGAAACGGCACAAGAGATCGCTCGGGTGAAGTTGAAGAAACGGAAGATTATCCACGAAGAGGAGGAATTCTGAAGAAATTTGGAGATATTTGAAGAAAGTGCAAAAAAACCACGGAAGCGCGAAGAAATTTAGCGACATTTTAAAAAATGGAATATAGATCACAGAAACGTCAAAATGCCGAAGAAATCTGAAGATATTCGAAAAAAAAAAAAAAACACGTCGCAGGAATGCTGAAGAAATTTGGTGGTATTTAAAGAGATCAGAGAAAGACCACGGAGACGCAAGAATGCTGAAGGAATTTGAGGAGTTTTGAAGACGCCAATAATGTCCACGCAGACGCGTTTCTTTTGAAGAATCTAAAGAAAGGCCCCAGAAACGTAATGATTCTGAAGATATTTGGAGATATTTGAAGGAAGTGAACATGGGTCTCAAAGCGCAAGAATTCTGAAGAAATATGGTGATATTTGAAGAAACTGAACAAAGACCACAAAGTCACAAGAACGCTGAAGAAATTTGCGTGTAATAAAAGAATCTGAAAAAAAGCCCACGTAGGCGCCAGAAATCTGAAGAAATTTGGAGATATTTGAAGAAAATGAAGAAATATCACGGAAGCGCAAGAATGCTGGATAAATTTTGAGATATTTGAAGAAACTAAAGACTAGGGAAACAGAAATCTGCTGAAAATATTTTTTCTAATCGGTACCACCCTAGTAAGGCAGTACAGTCATAAAAACGCAAGGTGTTACACGGTGTGGAGGAATTAGGAACAGAAACATTAGTCATGAGGAGAAAGAGAAAAAGTGTAGATCGCGATTGACATTATATTTAAATTTGAAAGTTGGTTGGAAAACATGTAGGCGGGAGGGATTTCCACAAGCGAGAAGTGAGAGATAAGAATCTAAAAACTGGTAAAAGACCAACGAAACCCAAGAATGCTGAAAACATTTGATAATATTTGAAGAAACTGAAGAAAAACCACAGATTCTCAGAAGAAATTTGCAGACATTTGAAGGAATTCGTTATAAAGCCATTTACCGTATTTGATGCTTTATAAAAGTCTACATTTTTTTTTAATTTCAAAAGGCTGAAAAATATATAAGATGTTGAAGTTGATGTAACTGTTGTTAGGCTGTTATTTAAACCAGTCCCTACAGCCTCTACCAGAATGGCAGTATTTAAAAAAAAGTTTCTCTTACTGCCCTGTTGTATGTTTTATTTTTTTCCCTACTCTAGGTACTTATTTCCATGCCATTCAATATCCAGTCGCAAATTCACTAAAGATGTCATAAAAAGCCATGCACGCAACTATAGTGATTACATCAAAGTAAAACGATATACGACACTGATAAATCTCCAATACCGCCTTTGTGGACGAAATTAATGTGGATGCAGACGTCATGAATGAATGCAGAGAGCTGTCTCTCCTAAAGAATATCAAATAAAATATAAAAGTGTAGGAGCAGTTATAGTCTGGGATTTATACAAATAAGGTTTATTCGATTATTTAAACAAATCTTATTAACATAAACAGTGGCTATCGTAGAAAACAACGAATAATTTAAAATAGGGTTTTAATATCGATACGGACCACTATATGTGAAGGAAAAGATTAAATCTGATAGATGTAAACAAATTTCGTCCTGGGTAAGATGATAAACTACACCCAACAACAAGGCCTCTGAGCAGGAGGTTTTGAGCAGCATGGAACCACTTCTTAATTGCTAGTGTTTCCAGGTACACCCTGACCCAGGATGGTAACACCTGTTAGGGTCCCATCTATGGGCAAATAGTTAATCCCCCAAAATGGCTCAAAACATTATCAAAGTGGAAAAATAGGTTTTAGTACAAGCAATATATTTTTGTAAAAAAATGAATTTTTGAAGGGAAAAAAAATTACCAGCTATACATTGATACCAGCAATATATTTTTCTAAAAAAAAAAATCTTGTCGCCATTAAATAACCCACTGAGGTTGATATGCCGTAAAACAAAACAAAACAAAAAACAAACAAACAGAAAGTAAACACGGTAAAGGAGCATATGATAGACCATACGTTAGGTTTTGTTAGCGGGCTAGAAAGGGAAGATGAAATTAAAAAAACAGGACTTTACATGGGAGAAGTGAAAAAATGCTGTCGGTGCCCAAATACGACCGTACCTATTACGAGATTCTTACAGTTTCATTTAACTATGTAATCATTAAATCAAAGAATGTCTGGATTTTTTTAGTAAAAAACTTAAGCTCTCTATCCGGACTACATAAACAGTCAGTAATTACAACATTTGAACATTTATATCACTTGACGAAAAGATTAACGAATTAAATTCATCATTTATTGCAACAAATTAAAAACCTCCAATATGTGCAATGACACAACAAAAAAATGAAAACTTCAATAGTCTAATGTTGTCTATGAATTTACTCGTCCACTTGTAAAATGTTTCCTTAATAATAATATTTCTAATATAAGATACGTTGGTTTCACAAACACTACATTATAGCGTCGTTTAACCTAATATTTGTCTGATAATAATTTCATTAAATTACATATCACACACTGCACACAACAAAAAACACAATAAATCCTATAACGCAAAATACTATATCACATAAACTATACTATACCACATGAAATATAAAAAACGAATACAAATATTAGACGCCTTAAACATAAAAAGCAAACAAGCTAAGATCAATAAAAGAATAACAAATTAAGGAATATCCATAAATATCTTTTTTTAAGAAATGTCTACATGAATGTCATGTAAAGACGCAGAAAGACGCTATTTGAAAATAAAGAAATATATAGCGCAAATAAGCCTCCAAATCTTCAATAATATTTAGCAATAAACCAAAATAATCAAGCATTGGTCAATTTATATATAAATATATTTCTATTCTGTCCAAGGTATGAGGATAAATGATATCCGGATGCAAAACATCTGATCGGGAGATTACTTTGACAAACAGAGAACCACTACTTAATTAAGGTTGTCTCCAGGTTGACCCTGACTCGAAGCGGTAGCACGTGTTAGGGTGCTAGCTATGGGCAAATAGACTGGGGTCAAACACTATGAAAGTAAAAACTCCAGACTGGGTTCAAACACTACGAAAGTAAAAAAATCAAGACTGGGTTCAAACACTAGGAAAGTAAAAAACTCCAGACTGAGGTCAACACTATGAAAGTAAAAAATTCCAGATTGGGATCAAACACTATGAAAGTAAAAACTCCAGACTGGGTTCAAACATTATGAAAGTAAACAATTCCACACAGGTTTCAAATACTATGAAAGTAAAAAAACTCCAGAATGGGTTCAATCATTATGAAAGTAAACAACAACAGACTGGGGTCAAACACAATGAAAGTAAAAAAACTCCAGATTGGGTTAAACGCTATGAAAGTAAAAAATTTCAGACTGGGTCCAAACACTATGAATGTAAAAAAATCTAGACACGATAAAAATAAAAATCCAGACTGGGGTCAAACACTATGAAAGTAAACAACTCCAGACGGGTGTCAAACACTATGAAAGGAAAAAAACTCCTGACTGGGTTCAAACACTATGAAAGGAAAAAAACTCAAGAAAGGGGTCAACACTATGAAAGTAAAAAACTCCAGACTGGGTTCAAACATTATAAAAGTAAACAACAACAGACAGGGGTCAAACACTATGAGAGTAAAAAAACTCCAGACTTGGATGAAACGCTATGAAAGTAAACAACTCCAAACTGGGTTCAATGAAAATGAAAGTAAAAAAAATCCAGAGTGGGGGCAAACACTATGAATGTAAAAAACTGCAGTGTGGGGTCAAACACTATGAAAGTAAACAACTCCAGACTCAGGTCAAACACTATGAATGTAAAAAACTGTTGACTGGGGTCAAACACTATGAAAGTAAACAACTCCAGACTAGGTTCAAACACTATGAAAGTAAAAAAATCCAGACTGGGGTCAAACACGATGAAAATAAAAAATCCAGACAGGGGTCAAACACTATGAAAGTAAGAAACTCAAGACTGGGTTAAACAGTATGGAAGTAAACAACTCCAGACAGGATTCAATGAAAATGAAAGTAAAAAAATCCAGACTGGGTTCAAACACGATGAAAATAAAAAATCCAGACAGGGGTCAAACACTATGAAAGTAAGAAACTCAAGACTGGGTTAAACAGTATGGAAGTAAACAACTCCAGACAGGATTCAATGAAAATGAAAGTAAAAACTCCAGACTGGGTTCAAACAGGATGAAAGTAAACAATTCCATACTGGGTTCAAACACAATGAAAGTAAAAAACTTCAGACTGGGTTCAAACATTATGAAAGTAAACAACAACAGACTGGGTTCAAACACTATCAAAGTAAACAACTCCAGACTGGGTTCAAACACTATAAAAGTAAAAAAATCCAGACTGGGTTCAAACAATATGAAAGTAAAAAACTCCAGACTGTGGTCAACACTATCAAAGTATATAAACCCAGACTGGGGTCAAACACTATGAAAGTAAAAAGTCCAGGCTGGGGTCAAGCACTAGGAAAGTAAAAACTCCAGAGTGGGTTCAAACACTATGAAAGTGAACAACTCCAGACTGGGGTCAAACACTATGAAAGTAAAAAAACTCCAGACTGGGTTCAAACACTATAAAAGTAAAAAAATCTAGACTGGGTTTAAACACTATGAAAGTAAAAAACTCCAGAGTGGAGGCAAACACTATGAATGTAAAAAACTGCAGTGTGGGGTCAAACACTATGAAAGTAAACAACTCCAAAATCAGGTCAAACACTATGAATGTAAAAAAACTCCAGACTGCAGTCAAACACTATGAAAGTAAACAACTACAGACTGAGTTCAAACACTATGCAAGTAAAAAACTCCAAACGGGGTTCAAACACTATGAAAGTAAACAACAATAGACAGCGGTCAAACACTACGAAAGTAAACAAAAGAACTCCAGACTGGGTTCAAACAGTATGAAAGTGAACAATTCCAGAGTGGGTTGAATGAAAATGAATGTAAAAAACTCCAGAGTGGGGGCAAACACTATGAATGTAAAAAACTGCAGACTGGGGTCAAACACGATGAAAATAAAAAATCCAGACTGGGATCAAACACTATGAAAGTAAGAAAATCAAGACTGGGTTAAACAGTATGAAAGTAAACAACTCCAGACAGGATTCAATGAAAATGAAAGTAAAAACTCCAGACTGGGTTCAAACAGGATGAAAGTAAACAATTCCATACTGGGTTCCAACACAATAAAAGTAAAAAACTCCAGACTGGGTTCAAACATTATGAAAGTAAACAACAACAGACTCGGGTCAAACACTATGAAAGTAAACAACTCCAGACTGGGTTCAAACACTATGAAAGTAAACAACTCCAGACTGGGTTCAAACACTATAAAAGTAAAAAAATCCAGACTGGGTTCAAACAACATGAAAGTAAAAAACTCCAGACTGTGGTCAACACTATCAAACTAAATAAACCCAGACTGGGGTCAAACACTATGAAAGTAAAAAAGTCCAGACTGGGGTCAAACACTAGAAAAGTGAAAACTCTAGAGTGGGTTCAAACACTATGAAAGTGAACAACTCCAGACTGGGGTCAAACACTATGAAAGTAAAAAAACTCCAGACTGGGTTCAAACACTATAAAAGTAAAAAAATCTAGACTGGGTTCAAACACTATGAAAGTAAACAATTCCGGACTGGGTTCAATCACTATGAAAGTAAACAACAATAGACTGGGGTCAAACACTATGAAAGTAAACAAAAGAACTCCAGACTGGATTCAAACAGTATGAAAGCAAACAATTCCAGACAGGGTTCAATGAAAATGAAAGTAAAAAACTCCAGAGTGGGGGCAAACACTATGAATGTAAAAAACTGCAGAGTGGGGTCAAACACTATGAACGTAAACAACTGCAGACTGGGTTCAATCATTATGAAAGTAAACAACAATAGACATGGGTCAAACACTATGAAAGTAAACAACTCCAGACATGGGTCAAACTCTATGAAAGTAAAAAAATCAAGACTGGTTTCAAACAATATGAAAGTAAAAAACTTTAGACTGGGGTCAACACTATCAAAGTAAATAAACCCAGACTGGGGTCAAACACTAAGAAAGTAAAAAATTCCAGACTGGGGTCAAACACTATGAAAGTAAACAACTCAGACTGGGGTCAAACACTATGAAAGTAAAAAAACGCCAGACTGGGTTCAAACACTATAAACGTAAAAAAATCCAGACTGCGGTCAAACACTATGAAAGTAAAAAACTCCAGACTGGTGTCAACACTATGAAAGTCAAAAAACTCGGACTGGGGTCAAACACTATGAAAGTAAAAACTCCAGACTGGGTTCAAACATTATGAAAGTAAAAAACTCCAGACTGGGTTCAAACATTATGAAAGTAGACAACAACAGACTGGGGTCAAACATTATGAAAGTGAACAATTCAAGACGGGGTTCAAACAGTATGAAAGTAAAAAAACTCCAGACTGGGGTGAAACACTATGAAAGTAAACAACTCGAGACTGGGGTCAAACACGATGAAAATGAAAAATCTAGCCTGGGGTCAAACACTATGAAAGTAAACAACTCCAGACTCGGGTCAAACACTATGAATGTAAAATGACCCAGACTGGGGTCAAACACTATGAAAGTAAATAACTCCAGACTGGGTCCAAACATTATGAAAGTAAAAAAATCCAGACTGGGGTCAAACACGATGAAAATAAAAAAATCCAGACTGGGGTCAAACACTATGAAAATAAACAACTCCAGACTGGGGTCAAACACTATGAATGTAAAAAACTCCAGACTGTGGTCAACACTATCAAACTAAATAAACCCAGACTGGGGTCAAACACTATGAAAGTAAAAAAGTCCAGACTGGGGTCAAACACTAGGAAAGTAAATAACTCCAGACTGGGTCCAAACATTATGAAAGTAAAAAAATCCAGACTGGGGTCAAACACGATGAAAATAAAAAAATCCAGACTGGGGTCAAACACTATGAAAATAAACAACTCCAGACTGGGGTCAAACACTATGAATGTAAAAAACTCCAGACTGTGGTCAACACTATCAAACTAAATAAACCCAGACTGGGGTCAAACACTATGAAAGTAAAAAAGTCCAGACTGGGGTCAAACACTAGGAAAGTAAATAACTCCAGACTGGGTCCAAACATTATGAAAGTAAAAAAATCCAGACTGGGGTGAAACACGATGAAAATAAAAAAATCCAGACTGTGGTCAAACACTATGAAAATAAACAACTCCAGACTGGGGTCAAACACTATGAATGTAAAAAACTTCAGACTGGGGTCAAACACTATCAGAGTAGACAATTCCAGACTGGCTTCAAACACTATGAAAGTAAACAACTCCAGACTGGGTTCAAACACTATGAAATTAAACAACTCGAGACTTGGGTCAAACACCATGATAGTAAACAATTCCGACTGCGGTCAAACACTGTAAAAGTACACAACTCCAGACTGGGGACAAACTCTATGAAAGTAAACAACTCCAGTCTGTGGTCATACACTATGAAAGTAAACAACTCCAGACTGGGTTCAAACACTATGAAATTAAACAACTCGAGACTTGGGTCAAACACCATGATAGTAAACAATTTCGACTGCTGTCAAACACTGTAAAAGTACACAACTCCAGACTGGGGTCAAACTCTATGAAAGTAAACAACTCCAGACTGTGGTCAAACACTATGAAAGTAAACAACTCCAGACTGGGTTCAAACACTATGAAATTAAACAACTCGAGACTTGGGTCAAACACCATGATAGTAAACAATTCCGACTGCGGTCAAACACTGTAAAAGTACACAACTCCAGACTGGGGTCAAACTCTATGAAAGTAAACAACTCCAGACTGTGGTCAAACACTATGAAAGTAAACAACTCCAGACTGGGTTCAAACACTATGAAATTAAACAACTCGAGACTTGGGTCAAACACCATGATAGTAAACAATTCCGACTGCGGTCAAACACTGTAAAAGTACACAACTCCAGACTGGGGTCAAACTCTATGAAAGTAAACAACTCCAGACTGTGGTCAAACACTATGAAAGTAAACACATCTACAGACAGGAGTCAAACACTATGAATGTAAACAACTCCAGACTGGTGTCAAACACCAGCAATGCATTTTTATAGTAAAAATATACTAGCAATATATTTTTGTAATAAATTACCAATGCTCGCATTAAACCCATAAAGAGTTGATATGCCACTGATCAAGGAAAAAAACAATCCTATTTAAATAAACTGAGATAATAGGTAGTTATTTACCCTGCAGTGGTTACTTACATGCTAATATCCTTGGGAAACGTATGAATTTTCTTCTTCTCCCACCAGCTATGGGTAAATAGCAGGACACACCGGGTTCTATAGCCTTGGATGGCATCTGGTCTACCGCAGAAAGAAGTAGCAACCTACTGCGGGTAAAAAATCTGCCTCGTCAGTCATGTAACTTTCGATACATGATCACCTAAGGGTGTATCGCGCATGGCACATAAGTGAAGGAAAAAAAGACTATTTTCAGAGTATATTTTCCCCATTATAGGCATTACTGTATCAGTGATAAACCAGCACCTTAACGCAAAGAACGGCAGAGAAAGCTGAAAAAAAGAAATGATAAACAGGAATTATTCTCAAATTAAACTCTCTGCCTTCGGGCAAATAGGATACCCAGACGAGGGCAGAGTCTCGTCTCGGGAAACAGCTGCCCGACCCCGTTTTATACGGGGTCTACGGAGAGGTTTTGGCTAAGGGCTCGGATACCGCACATTAAATTCGGCCTTGTGCCACATCTGACTACGTGGGGCGGTTGCTAGATATCCTACAGTTGGAGATTCGTCTCCCGCTGTGCTGGTCTAACTCTCTGCCTTTGGGCAGAGAGGATTCCCAGACGAGACTATGTCGAAGAACAGAGTCTCGTCTCGGGAAACAGCTACCTGGGGAATTTTGGGCCGAACCTATAAGCTCGGATATCCTACATAAAATTCGGCCTTGTGCAACAACTGGCCACGTGGGACCGTGGTAGATATCCTGCAGTTGGAGATTCATTGTGGAATTCACTTGACTCACTTCTAGCAGTTGACAACTTCTATGCGCCGCTGGCGAATCTTATATTTTGTTGTTCTTGTCTTAAGTAATATCGTTCATTACCAACCTTCGTGTGATTATTCTATTCAGTAATCTTCCCTTGTCATACAAGAAATTATATACAAACAAATTTATAACTGTCGATATTTGTTCCACTCAAAGAAAACATAACATATGTGTATACAACAAGCAGTGTGAAAGGGAGAGAAACAAAGGGAAAACGTCCAGGCCGGTAGTATCTTCTATGCCCTTTGTGGTACCATGTGGGCTTCTCTGTTCTCCCTATTGCTGTGTGCTTGTGACGTCAAGCGCCTTAGTGGTCTATCACCAGCAACTGGCGTTGCAGACGTGTTTTGCCTCTACGCGTGCTCAATAGCAACTGAGGTTTTGTCACCCGACAAAATCATATCACTTATAAGCTATCACGTGAACCTTGTTATTTCATCTTAATCAAAGTTATATAATTGCCCTTTGCATCCCAAGTATAATTTCATCAGAAGCGCTATCATAAAATTTAATCTCGTGGTAGAGTTTCTGCAGTCATTTTCTTCCAGTTCACTCTCATTCGACACACAGTAAGTTATCATGATTAATATCTATTTATGTTTATAACACTGTAAAGAGCAATTGTTTGTTAAATGCCATAAGATTTCTTTGGGATTGATAGTGGTTTCCCGTTGCACGGTCATCTATTGAGCCACCACCTCTAATTAGCTTGCCGTTCACTTGTCAAGAGGGTATTTCACCCTTTGATAGGGTTTTATTTTTCATTCTACAGGGTTGTTAACGAACCGCCTAACTCGAAAAAGCTTGGAGTAAAGGTAGCAGGTTTAGTCGCCGACTATTCGACAAGAGCATACATACGTTTACTTACCATATACGGACCCATATCATATTTTTGCATATATATATATATATATATATATATATATATATATATATATATATATATATATATATATATATGAATAAAAACAAAAGGAAAACGTTATTCATATTGTCCTATCTATATACTCTACCTGAAAATTTTACACATTTCCATATATACATGTATATATGTAAAGTTTTAAAGTAGTAAACGTATTTTGGGGGGAGCAAAGAGGAAGTTTTAAAGAAATTGGAAACAAAAAGGAAACTTATACTTAATATCAGGCAGAGACAGTTGAAATTTCTAGGGGTCATAATGAGGAAAGAGGGCTTGGAAAATCAGATACATGACAGATTGAAGGCAAAAGGAATAGAGGAAAACAATGCATAACTTAATGAGCTTGGGTAAACGGATGACAGTTTAGAATAAAGAAAAAAAAAAGGCAAAACTTATTAAGAGCTACAAAAGACAGGAAATTGTGGAGAGCTATGATTGCCTACGTCATGAAGGGATACAGCACATGGAAGAAAGGGCAATTTGAGGGAAAACTATAGCCTCTAACATATTTTCAGAACACAGTAATTAACACAAACTTATTCATTAGGTTAATTGTTCCCTTTTCTCCTCTTGCATTCAGTATGTCTTGTGAGTATTAAATTCTCTAGGTCCTCTTTCTTAATTAGGTATTCCCTGAATTTCAATAGTCCCTTTCTGATTGTAAGTATACGTTTTCCTGTTGGTCCTATTTTTCTTAAATTTTCAAAGTTGTAAAATACGGCAATGATGCGTTGAAGTTGGGGGAAAAACCTAACCAGGATGTGAGGGACTCTGTCTTCTGGATCATTGATCAGGCATTTATATAATTTCCTGCCATCCAGTTGTCCTATTTTAGTATACCCTAAGTTCAGCTGGACTCACTTGCTGCTTATGTCGGTAGAAACTGTTCGAATTCCCGACATTCTTTGATGCATCTGGTGGCTATGAAGTTACCTTCTGAGGCACTAAGCTTTTTTTGATATTCTGAGGTGACACCAAGTACAAAGCTTACTTTGGTATCTCTAACGGTGAACCCAGTTCACACTGCGGTCACCACAAATCAAATTCTCCTATATCAAATGTTCTTAATGGACTTTGAATTCGAATCACACACACATTATATACAGGGTGTCCACAAAATGCGTGTGCACTTTAAAAAATTATAACTTTATTTGTATTTGTGATAGAAATAATTTATAAAAAGGATTAGAAAGAAGTAAATCTATATTTTTTAAGGTTTTATTGAAATTTTATTTAAGTTTCCACATGTCCTCCATTATTAGCAATACAAAGGGTAATACGATTTTGCAGTTCACGGAAAACATTTGTCAACTGATTTACAGTGATGCCTGAAATTACATTAGTTATTTTAGCTTTCAAATCTCGTAATGAACTAGTTTTGGTTGCATACACAATTGTTTTCACATGTCCCCATTAAATCTGGCGAACGTGGAGGCCAATAAAATGGTCCACCTCTTCCGATTCATCTGTTAGGAAATCCCTGATTTAGAAACACTCTAACACACAGATGAAAGTAACAAGAAGCTCCATTTTGTTGAAACACTGTATTATAACATTTTTTACAGATTATTTCTATCGCAAATACAAATAAAGTTAGAAATTTTTTAAGCGCATACGAACTTTATGGACACCCCGGATATATATATATATATATATATATATATATATATATATATATATATATATATATATATATATATATATATATATTATGAAATGGACAATTTCAAAATGAAAACTTCTCAGACATTCAGGCTGGTAAATGTTATTAATACTGTTTATTATAAAACAGAGCATTTACTTAAATATTTGCATCTATAAAAAGAATGCATGAACATAAAAATGTCTTTAAAAAAATTGTCGGACATTTGATACGCCATGAGCAGACATGAATGTACGTGAGAGATTCATGGAAGATTGCAGTTTAAATGCAGTAAATTTGACCGTGCTAACCGAACGCTCCTTCGTGGCCAAATCCGTAAAGGCACGTCAAGCTAAATGACGGTTCCGAAAAGGATACAGGTTCGAAGGACAAATATTTTCTGTGACATTAAGTTTACTGTTTATTATAAACAGAGCATTTACTTAAATATTTGTATCTATAAAAAGAATGTATAAACATAAAAATGTCTTAAAATAATTGTCGGACTTTGTCCATTTCATAATGTGTGACGTCATTTGTTTACATTTGATACGCCATGAGCAGAAATGAATGTACGCGAGAGATTCATAGAAGATTGAAGTTTAAATACAGTAAAATCGATGTTACTAACCGAACGCTCCTCTGTGGCCGAAACGGTTAAGGCACGTCAAGCTACATGACGTGTTCCATATAGGATACAGGTTCGATTCCTGTCGGGAGACGAATATTTTCTATGAAAATTTCTCGGACATTCAGACCGGTAAATTTTGTTTGTTATAAAACAGAGCATTTACTTAAATATTTGTATTTATAAAAATGTCTATTTGGGCAACATTCCTAAGTACTGACATATATATATATAGCAAAAATTATAGACCACAAAAGTCAGTACTTAGGAATGTTGCCCAACTAGACTATGCCTTTAAACATTAGTCCAAACTTGATTGAGTGGTATTTGGTTGGTTACTAATTTTGAATGCCATTTTTTGGCATTATAATAATAGGGAGGAAAAGGGGGAAGAATCCACGAGTAGAAAAAAGTCGTTATAAACAACATAAAAAAAATCATGTTTATTGGTTGGTCCCATGATCTTGGAAATTGTCTGGGCGCCATACTGGGTTCCTCTTAAAATCTCCAGGGCAAGGGATTTAATTGGCTGTGATTATTTTGGTTTCTTGCAACATAAGACACGTAGTATTGGTTCACCTGGTGCCAACAGACAGAAAAGAATTCTTGGTTTGGCTGCAGGTATTCTTTTCGTACCGAAAAAAAAACTCTATTCATAACTATTTTATTTAACAAGCTCGATTGTTATCTATCTATCTATCTATCTATCTATCTATCTATCTATCTATCTATCTATCTATCCAGACAGACAGGCACACACACAGAAACACAGACAGAGGGGCAGAGTGTACATCTTCAACATGATGAAGACAAAGTATCCATCTTGGAATCAATTTTTGAACTCTGGGTATTTGCTAATTCCTGGTATTATAATTAGTGTCCAATTATCGAAAAAATAGATATATATATATATATATATATATATATAGATAGATAGATAATGAACAGACTGAGATGCATATGAACAGAATGAGATAGATAGATAGATAGATAGATAGATAGATAGATAGATAGATAGATATGAACAGACTGAGATACATATGAACAGAATGAGATAGATAGATAGATAGATAGATAGATAGATAGATAGATATGAACAGACAGAGATGCATATGAACAGAATGAGATAGATAGATAGATATGAATAGACTGAGATAGATAGATAGATATGAACAGACTAAGATGCATATGAACAGAATGAGATAGATAGATAGATAGATAGATATGAACAGACTGAGATGCATATGAACAGAATGAGAGATAGATAGATAGATAGATAGATAGATATGAACAGACTGAGATGCATATGAACAGAATGAGATAGATATATACATAGATAGATAGATAGATAGATAGATAGATAGATAGATATGAACAGACTGAGATGCATATGAACAGAATGTGATAGATAGAGAGATAGATATGAACCGACTGAGATGCATATGAACAGACTGAGATGCATATGAACAGAATGAGATAGATAGATAGATAGATAGATATGAACAGACTGAGATGCATATGAACAGAATGAGATAGATAGATAGATAGTGAACCGTGTATTCGCATCCGTTTAAAATCTTTTCCCTTTACGTGATAACTTCTTTCTGTCTTTCTTTCTTTCTTTCTTTCTTTCTTTCTTTCTTTCTTTCTTTCTTTCTTTCTTTGTCTCTGTTGTCAATGTATTTGTTGTCAGTTTACTGGTGTGAACCTCCCCTTCTGGGTATAAGAAGGCTTTTGATCTAGCTTTGGTTGTGTCAATGTCACGCGAAAAGAAAAAAAATTCTTTTGTCGATTGTATGGGTTTCTCTTTATTCTTTGTCGATGAAGATTCCATAGCCAGCGGGTCTGTGAATATCCGATGAAAAGATCGCTGGACTTTCTCCAAGTTCCTACCCATCCCCGTTAGTACTATTGAAGACAGTGCGTCTCCAAGTGTCAGTGGAAGCATTCATGGAGTCTGTCTTTGATTTGATTCTTTTAATAAATGATGGATGAGTTCTATCAAGAGATCGAATCCAGATTAAAAGTTGTGTATGATTGGGACACGTGATTGTCATATTCACATGAGGATAAAAAGAGATACACTGAGATAGATAGATAGAAAGAAAGACATACAGATAGACATACAGATAGATAGACAGATAGATAGACAGATAGATATTAGGTTGGTGCAAAAATAATGTCGTTTTCTCACATAGTAACATATGTGAGAAACGACATTATTTTTGCACCAACCTAATATAAAGAGACTGAAATAATATATAGAAAGAGAGATAGATAGATGAAAAGTGATACATATGAAGACATTCAGATAGATAAATAGATAGATAGATAGATAGATATAAACAGAGGGAGATAGATAAATTGATAGATATGAAGATACTGTGATAGATAGATAGATAGATAGATGAAAAACTGAAATAGATAGATAGATGAACAGACTGAAATAGATAGATAGACAGATAGATGAACAGACTGAGATAGATAGATAGATAGATAGATAGATTGAAATAGAGGGATAGATAGATACATAGATGAAAAACTGAAATAGATAGATAGATAGATAGATAGATAATGAACACACTGATCTAAAACATTCATTTGCCTGTTATAAATGCGGTTAGTGTCTAACTAGACGCACTCGAAACGTTCGGTGTCTCTTTTATTTAACAATCAGATTTCTGTGAAGTGGATATAATTTGATCTCATTATGAATTCGTTGTGAGCAACTTGACAGCAAGTGTTCAGTGTCATTTACTTGAATAGAGTGAAAGAGATCGAATGCTTTTAATAGGTTGGATAGTGATCGATTGCTTTTAAAATCAATGCACATCATTTATCAGAAAATGCCTCCTACATCGTCATTTCTTTTTCATTTCCTTTTTTGAAAGTTGAGTGTTTTACGAGGAATGTCCATTAAATGTCATGTTTTACTTGCATTATTTCCGAGCGGAAGAAACATAAAAATTTAATAAAGTATATTTAGTCCGGTAGAAGTCTATAATTGTAGTGCAACTCATGGGATATCAACTATTGCAAAGAATGGACTAGCAAAGCACCTATCTCTCTTTGAAGAATGTTATATATATTGTGTTGCATATATTACGTTTTTTATATCCGGTTTTCAATGATTTATTCAGACTCTAGTTTTATATATATATATATATATATATATATATATATATATATATATATATATATATATATGCATGCATGTGTGTGTGTGTATGATTGTTTAGGTCTGGGTGTATAGCAATAATATTTCTAAATCAGGCATTTATAAAATAAATTGCCAAAACTGTTCCTCCCAATATATTGGAGAAACAAGTAGAAATTAAAAACAAAACGCATTTATGAGCACAAAAGAGACCTCACAAAAAACAACTTAGCTAATGCACTAGTCATACATAGAATTAAATTCAACCATAATTTTGATTTTAAAAATGTTACACTCATAAAAAAAGAAAATAACTCACCCAGAAGGAAAATTCTAGAGACTGCCGCCATTGAATATTACCCAAATATTAATCTACGCCCAGGCCTTTTCCCTATTTCACCTTTCTTAACAGAATTACTTCTCTCCCAAACAAACGTACAGAACAGTATCAAGAAATCAAAAGAAAATGGTTGAATCCGTCAACACAGCAATAACAATAATATCTCCACACGTGACAGTAATTGACGTAATTTTCAGTTAACAGTATGAAAATAGCGTTTCTCTAAATTCTTCCAGTTGCTAAGGACATTTTGTTTTTGCTATTATTAGTTACTTTGTTTAAATAAATTCATTTCTTTTTTTGCCTTGAAAAAGTTCACATTGGACAAAACGCGTTGGCAACTACTACAGTTTTCCTATTGTCATTTATATTTATACACACACACACACATATATATATATATATATATATGCATGTGTGTGTGTGTATATGAGTGTTTATGTGTGCGTGTGTATAGTATTCAGATATAAATAAATGCATCTGCAAATAAAATATTAATAAAAGTAATGACAAGAAAATCTTTTATGCCAAAGCGTTCGCTTCATCAAGGAATTTAATTTTCCGCACAGATAAAATATTTATGGTTCCTGCACAGCCACACTTAATATCTATAGAGTGGATCCCTGAAGATTTATTCACACATTTTTACTAGCAAGTATGGTCATCGTCTGAAAGTTCATGAAACGCTTTGATCATAAAGGAAGAGTATTAGAATTCATTTTAGAAAGAAAAACCATTCCAAGTTTTGCGTTGAAGTTATTCAGAAAAAAAGGAGCTTTAGAAAATTATTTTGATTTTATTTACTTATAATTAAATTATTAATTTTTGTCTCTTTTGTCATCTCTCCTTAAACCTTTTCTGTCATCCATTTAATTAAGTTCATTAGGTAAGTTAATCGCTGTTTTACTTTCTCCATTTGTTCATGTGAGTGTCAAATTTTCCAAGTCCTCTTTCTTTATTATGTGCCTTTGACATTTTAATTGTTTCTTTCTGATGTTAAGTATAATTGCCTTCCCCTCCCCCATTTTCTCTAAAACTTCCTTGTTACTCACATATTCAGTCCATGGTATTCTCAGCATTCTTCTGTAGAACCATATCTGTTGCCTCAAGTCTCTTCTTCATCTGTGAGGAGATTGTCCAGCATACTGTAGCAACAAAAAGGACTCACTTTAACATCTACCCACCTAAACTGGCCTCGGCGGAAAGATTATTAAAATGACTCTACATTAAAACCCATTTTACTGAGAATATGTTCCAAACTGTCAATCTTTGGCATGCGAAGACTGTTGTCAGTTATTTTTTCGCTACAATTATTAGAATCCATGATTGACAACTCGTTTCAAGCAGTCAGTGTTTGCTTACGGTGTCATCGTTACCAATTATTTCCTAGATGCAAACATTAGAACTCATGATTTGCAAAACGTTCCTTTACCTATGGAGTCAACATTGTCATTTATTTGCCTGTCACTACCATGAGAACACGTTCCGAACCGCCATTGCTTGATTATGAAGATGCTGTTGTCAGTTCATTGCTGTGTACAAGCATTAGGACCCATGGTTATATTTGAATGTAAACGATGAAAACCTATTGTTATATTCCAATGTAAACCATTAGAAACCATATTTATATTCCAAAGTAAACCATTTGAACCGATGGTTATATTAGAATATAAACCATTAGAACCCATTGTTGTATTCCAATGTAAACTATTAGAACCCATGGTTATATTCCAATGTGAACCACTAGAAGCCATGGTTGATAACATATTTTATCGGTATGAATGTATTTGTTGATAGTCAAAACAACATTTTTGACTGCTTTGTCTATTTTAAAAACGTAAGGAAAAACAAACTGAAAGTTGTGTTTTACTATTTTAGAAGGAAATGCGAAATTATATAACAATTTGTCCTCTTTTTTAATCATTTCACCTCAAACAAGGCGGTAAAGTTACTAGGACATGGTACTGAGAGTGAAAGAAAATGAGAAAACTAGTGAGAAGATAGGACAATAAAAGAACAGGGTTCAGAAAGACAGAAGATTGCGATTGATGTTACAGGAAATCAAGAAACCGGAAGAGAGTTCCACAGGTGCGTGAAAAGAAGCTATTATAATAGAACTGACAGTTGCATCTATCTAGTTCAACAGTAAAACGATGAGACCTAATTGCTAATCTAGTAGTATGCGTAAAGTCATGAAATTGAGATAAAAAAAGAGCTCATTTGAACAATTGCCATGAAAATATTTATAGGAAAGACATAGGAAGTCATGGTATGGTGGTGGGAAAGTAACGGAAGTCGAGATGCCAGGTCAGGACCGATTACATAACAGATCCTTCTTAGGATTTTGTCGAGAGTCTTCAGATATATAACCTGAGTACTAGACCATATATGGTAACAATATTCAATGTACAGACAAATGATGCATTTATAAATGTGTAAACTTGATTTTGATCAGAAAAATTGTGTGGCACGACACAGGGAACGAACTTTCCTAGTAGTAATCCATTATTCCATCATGTCTCCTGTCATACAAAGCGGCCAAAGAAGAAAAGAGGTGAGAATTTTTACACTGTGACTGTACTTCTAGCTTGCTTTTTATATACAGTAATGTTTTCAGCTATAGCTAGGGTGATTTTGTAATGTTTCGTTATGCACGGATAACTTGATTTAAACATTATATTCTTAAATATATTAAAACCCTTTCCCTGATAATGCTCTGCTGAAATGTAGCTGCCTATTACATGTCATCAAATACGGTTGTATTGTTTAGCACGTAATTAGTAATGTAGTGAAAATTAACAATCTTTTGCCGCCAAACAATAAAGGTTTCCCAAATATAAAACTTTACAATGTGGCGTTGCAAGATGTAATATTCTTTTTTTTTAAATGTTACGCTGTTTTCCTGGAATCAGTAAGAATATGTTTTTTTTATTTTTTACTCACATCGCTGTAACAAACACCAATCCCCACCACCCGCGCTATCCAGAACAAAATAGAAGTACATCTTGGAAATTGGCACGTCTTCGACGCTGGAAAATACAGTATGCTTCTGTGCGTAGCCGCGGGGTAAAAACACAAACATGTCTTCTCAAGAGTGTGAACGTTTTGTTTACTTATTCTTCTTGACGTTGGTTTTTGTGCCAGCGGAGTGCACGCGCATGCGTAGATTATTCTGTGTGTATGTTGACAATTGAGAATACGAAGCGACAAGAATGCAGGCCGTTTGATGAGCTCATTAAACAGAGAATAATAAAAGGTCAATATGTGAAGCGAAGTGTATGAAATGGAAGGTAGATCGACAGAAAGATAAAGGGAGAAGCGGGAGGAGAAACAAGAGAAGAGTTGGAAAGAGACGTAAAAAGCGAAATACTTTACCAAAGAATATATAATGATCACTGTTAAGGCGTTTTATATCGAGAGGTAAAAATGGCTGAACTATTTGTATCATTATTCGTACGTTCACGGATTATTTCATGGACAACCATAACTACAGCTAAGACTAATCCCTATATATTAAAGCAAATGTAGGTAGGTAGGTAGGTAGGTAGGTAGGTATCTATCTATCTATCTATCTATCTATCTATCTATCTTTACACACACACACACATATAAAGAGAAAGAGAGGGTTTGTTTATCTATTTTAATCTATTCATATCTATTTATCTCTCTCTCTTTCTCTCTCTCTCTATATATATATATATATATATATACATATATATAGACAGAGAGAGAGAAAGAGATAGTTTGTTCATATCTATTCCAGTCAATTTCAAATATAACAAATTCATTCTTATATTTCTTAGTGTATTCATTATCTCTCTCTCTCTCTCCCTCTCTCTCTCTCTCTCTCTCTCTCTCTATATATATATATATATATATATATATATATATATATATATATATATATATATAGATAATCTTATAAATATAAATATAAGTAATTATATTCGTCTGGAAAAAGCCTTAGGTGTATTGTCTTGTAAATGAACAAACCAATACCCAAAGAAAATAAGGAATAAAAAAAGAAAGAACTAAGAACATGTAATTCAGGCGAAAACAATCGTCCAGAATCCAAGCTCAGTGTCCAAAGAAAAAAACCTCCAACACGAGTAAAGCAAAAATAACTAAGCAAAGTGCTCAATACACTAAGTAGAGTAAATCTAACTGTGAACCTAAAGAGCCAGGCAAAACCTAACTAGGTTTCACCTACGCGGAGTTATATATATATATATATATATATATATATATATATATATATATATATATATAGTTCTTTCTATCTATCTATCTATCTATCTATCTATCTATCTATCTATCTATCTATCGTTTTTCATATCTATCTCTGTGTATGTGTATGTGTACGTGTGTGTGACAGAGTTTAAAAGTGTTTACACGGCTTTGTAAACGATGAATTATTTGTTCAACGTCCAATCACACTCTGACACAGACACAATGTTTCAAATTAGTGGACTCCGCTGCTTTAGATTGATAGTACCCAACTTAACGGCGATATTTTCACTTAGGGTCATAATGTCTGATTGCTTCGAATGTATTTTTTTTCCTTTTTTTGTCAGAGATCACTAGGTAGCACCTCACCTTGAACAAGAAGGATCTTCTGGCCACTTTGAACGGGATTTGGATGCAACGGACAAAATCTGCAGGCAAACTAAAAAAAGAAGTTATGCAGGAAAAAAAAAAAAATTCCAAATCGTCAGCGATGTATTTCAAAATTCGCGGACTTAAAAAAACAAGTCGTATTAGTTCTCAAAGTGACCACTTGGCAGCAGTGGCAGGCCTTTCAATTGTAAGCAAAGACAAGTGTACAGTATATAAAGTACGATACATTAGAGTGTGCGTGAGAAAGTAGCTGTAAGAAATTTATTAATTTTGTTATTTTGATTGATATCTATATTAAGTATATATTTATTTATACAATATATACATGTTTATAGTATTTACATTATGATCATAACTACTGATAGTTACTATAGTGGTTTTATAACTCAAAAATAATTCTTCCCATCTATGGACAATCGGCTTTAATGGACCACCCATCGCCTCCTATTAATCCTTTGTATTAGCATTTATTGAATCTTTTAAATTGTTTCCTTTACTGCGCTATGACAAATAAACGCACATAGTTGTTTTGTCGGAACTGTCTTATATATTAAGGATGACTGAGTTACGAAATATATAGCCTGAGTATTGAGCATACAGTTCTGGTTGTAAAACCCTATTTACATGATTAGATAAATGACAAAAAAAGAAAAAGAAAAAGAAAAAGAAAGAAAGGTTACATTACTAACAACACGTCAGCAATTCGTGCGTCACGCTTGGACAACGAAACATTACCATTAAACTTTTGATCTGATTAAAGGAAACCTGTTTTCAGCTCTTGTTGGTAGTAAGTCGTTCGTTTATTCAGGAGACTACATAGGCCTTTCGGTCTAGCCAAGTGGTTCCTAACCAAATTTGGGCCATGCCTCACTTTGGTATTTCTAAAATTCTGGTACCCCCCCTGTCATACTTAATTCTTACAAGTATGCCAATTACACATGTACGTACATACACACAAAATATTTTTATGCATGCACAATGTATATGCATCGGATGTATTAACACACATTAAAATTAACATTCTCACTCAAACTCACTAAAAAACAATTCACTGTTAATAACTCATTCTCAAATTACCTCCTTATTCTCTTGGTATAGTAAGCCAAAGGGTGCACATCCTACGCATGCCTCACCAAAATATTACCATGCTCCATCGATGGGGCATGTACCTCACGTTGGGAACCATTGGTCTAGCCTTTAACCCATTACCTGCCATGAGTCCTATTTGGGGATCTGTTAAAATTAAACTCACGACATGTTATTCCTTGTATTTACATTAAATTGCTTACATACATTGCATTTGCAGAAGTATATTTTACAAAACTTAGCCTTTAAAGTTTTTATTATTAGCCGTAAGAAGACACTTTCTGTCGTAATTTTACATTTCAAGAGGAGAAAAATAATGACTCTTTTGAAAAGTATTTTTTATTATTTCTAATCAATATTATTTTTTGATGTTTTATACATATATATATTTGATGTTCTAGTTTGTATAAAAATGACAATGGTAACTACTGAAATTAAATATAAGGAATAAATAAACCCTAAATCTCCTAAGACACCTGTCTGGGCCAAAAATGCGCATTAAAAAAATATGGCAGTTATTGGGTTAAGCAGAGGATTGTGCAAAGTAGAAATCTCTCTCAAATGGTCTAATTTCACAAGAAATCATCAGTATAACTAGAGTCTGTCTTGACAAGTGTGATATACTGTGATATACAATAGATGATGTTACAAATCATTATTTACATCATGTTTCCAGGTAGTAATGTTTTTTCCAGAAAAATAATGCAATTGTTTATTACGTGAGAATAACATAAAACTTATTTCAAGAACATTCAACACATTTCCAAGTAATTCATTGGCTCTCTGAACTTGCCAGACTTAATCTAGATCGCGCATGTTTGGGACATATTGCGGACAATGTGGAAATTGAAAACAGAATTGGCGGCTCTAAGGGCAGTTTTGTCCCCAAAAGCAAGAACCTACCAAATGAAAATATTAACCTAATAAATGGAGTCATGTTATTAAATAGCTTCGTTAGATCTCGACACTCATATCATGCATCCAACCCGTTAAGAAATGTCTAAACTATCATATATATATATATATATATATATATATATATATAACCATTTTCTCAGATCAATGATTAAAAAAATGTTTTCCAGTGAATGAACCCTGTAGGTTTTAAAGAAGACTATCCTTGGTCAGGTCTTGTAGACTGGCGCTACAAAATCGCAAAAGACTTTACTAAATAACAGAAACATCAAGACTTTCAACAGTGGCAAGAACTAAAATGGATGGCACATATAATCCGAAGAGAAAATAATGACATAATCAATAAATTGAATTGCCACACTACACCGTTGGGCAAATTAATTGAAACAACCGCTTTAGTTTCCTTTCTTTAACCATAGTTTTAGACCCACTGTAGTGACAGGGTGTAATCAATTTCTATTTTTTCCTTAGATTAGGTCATTTGCAGTGGTGTGCAGTAATATGAATCTATTTTCGGGGTGTATGATGAAATTTGTTTAGCCTTGAAATATATTTCGTCATCCGTGATTGCATAAGATTTTTATCACGCCCATACACTATTGTCTCGATTGTCGATTAGTTGTCTTATGGCCATTGTTTGCGATGGACGTTTCTCCAAAGAAGGGTACGAAAATTGTAACGCTGAACGAACACACTGGCAAGCCTTATCAGTGAGCAAATCAAACTACTAGACTGGCACGGAAACTCTCTTGATTTAAGTCCAATCGAGAGTCTGTGGTCAATCTACAAGCAACGATTTCGTCGGATGGACATATGAAGTACTAAGATGTGGACTGGGTTATTTTTCATCGGAAAAATACGAAAAAAGGAAATAACAATGGAATTATTTGTTCTTTTTTAATTTACACAAGGGTATACTTTAAGCAAAAGGTTAGGAAGGAAACTCCCATCAATACGAGAAAGAACGATAACATTAAGTGAACTTGGGAAACCTTTTTTCATAAAAAACTGTTTTAATAGAAAAAGGTCATAAATTTCAAGCGGCAGTAAGACTAATTCTTCTGTCAGTGAATACCGAATGTTTGCTAATATGGGAACAGCTACTCTCACCGCTGCCATTACTAATTGCACCTATTTACGCTCGTTCTGCTTCTCAATGGTGATTTTTTTTTCAGCAAGATATCCGCTGAATTGTAAAAAACTCAGCTGACCTCCAGCGATTCCTTTTATCCTCACGTTCGTAAGATTTGAAACCCGTGATCGACTTCCCCGTTGATTTCAACGTATGATGACGCACAAGTTCAGTTTATAACGACTAGACGACCTATACAGATGATTAGATTATAATGGCAAAGGCTTGTGAAGAACTAACCAGACTTTTCAGACGACCTGTTCACGGAGAAAGTGTCTCGAAATTTCCGAACAGTATTCTTCATGGGACAGTATACATACTTAAACATGTCCCTCCTCAGAAGGACATGTTTTGAATTCAGAGTTTTCCTTCTCTGAGAGTGGTTATCCCCCAAAGCAAAAGATCCCATTCACACTTAGTATTTAACCCATAGCTGGGAGAAGATGGATTAACGATTTTTCCAAAGGCACTTTCGCAATGGGAACGAAACCGAATCGACCGAAATTCGGCGTCGATAATCGCTAAGCTACCCGAATTATATACTCCTTGAAAAGAAGAGGTAGCTCTGCTAAACCGGAGGCTACGTTGCCTGGTAGATCTACTCCCCCAGTCTTTGGGGAAAGATTGACTCTTCCGAATAGATCTCTCAAACCATATAAGGGCTGCAACAAATGTAAAAAAAAAGACCTCCTAAATATTAGTTCCTGAAGCAAATTCATAATGTTTATGGACACAAAAAGGATTTCATACATAACAATTTATCAAATATACAGAAGTAAGTTTAACCACAACTTCAATATCAATAATGTCACACTTAATAAAAGAGGAAATAAATTACTTAGAGGGAAAGTTCTTGAGAGTGCAGCTATCGATTCTTCCCAAAATGTTAGCTTACTCCCTGGATTTTTTCAAATATCTCCTTTCTTAAAAGAAATACTTCTTTCCCAAGCCAACATACAGGACCATAAAAGTTTTTAAAATTAAAAGAAAATGAATAACTCAAGACCTTTTATTATTTATAAATAATTTGTCAAATTAAAAATGAAAAAATAATTTATAATTACATTAAAAAATAAATATATGGAAACAAATAAAATAAGAATTCAACAGCATTTACTCACATTCGTTTATTAGGCATAAATTATGTCGCTTAGCGTCCTCCATAGTTTACCTTCATTTACACAACTTTAAGAATATTTTAGAGGGTTCTTAAATTTAAAAGTTTTGAAAACAACGATATTCTTTACTGTTGTTTATAAATACATGTTGCAAAATAAAGTCCTTACATTTACCTTGTCAAAGTCATTCAGCAGAAAGTTTTACTTTTGTATTTATGCGTGGAAGGTCCGATGGGGTAATGGATAGCGGCTCGGTATTGAGAAATCGGAGAGTCGGGTTCGAATTCCGGTTTGATCCATTATATTCACTTACGTGCTAATAGCCTTGAGAAAGGTATGAATCCTTTTCTTCTCCATCCAGTTATGGGTAAATAGTAGGACAGACCGGGTTCTATAGCCTTGGATGGCAACTGGTCTACTGCATAAAGAAATGGCAACTTACTGCGGGGAAAAATTTGTCACGTCAATCATGTATCGAGAAATACATGATAGGCTAAGCGTGTATCACGCATGGCACATAATTTTTTTAAATATTTTTATTTTTTTTATTTATATATATATATATATATATATATATATATATCGCTACACAAATGCGACTCTTGAGGTGATTGTAAATTACTAGTGATAATAAATTTTGCTCTAGAGGCCTCTTTTAAATGTAATGTTACGAACGTTGAAATTGTACTCTATTCCTTCTCATCTTACCTGGCTATATATATATATATATAGCCCGTAAGTATATCTTCATTCAAAGGGAGGTAACCAGAGATGGTAAATTGCAATATCGTGTTAAATGTTAGTGTATTTAAAACATTGCTACTAAACTCGTAATAAAATTTGTTTAGTGTTAATTTTGATATATGAAAATACAGGGTGCAACAGATAAATTGATTAAAACAGCATCGGCTTCAACCACGACTTTCAGACAACTTCGGAATCTCTTGCAACCCTTCTGGGTTGTCTCCTTGTTTTAGTTGGTCAATGCTGTCATAATCCTTGCCTTCAGTTCATCTTTGGTGTTATAAGGAGTTTTGTTGGTCTCTGGCTCAACTGCGTCCCATACATAATAATCAAAGGGGTTGCAGTCTGGAGAGTTAGGTGGCCAGAAGTAAGGGGTGATGTGGTCGCAAAAAAATGATTGGCTTCCCATGTTTGTGTTGCATGGTGAAGTGTCCTGTTGCCAGACATAGGGTCTTCCAGTAGCCATCCTTTTAAACTAAGGCAGTACTATCCCCTCAAGGGACTTGATGTTGGTCTCCGTGTTGATTCTGAGACCTTTTCCAACAACGATCAGAGTAATTTTCCGAAATACCGTACCTTGGTTCGTATTGGAGCTTCCGGCGTGAATGTCAAGCGAGAACAGCAAGCCATTTCCAAATTTCTGGCGGATTGAATTCCATCATGGTACACAACTGACCCTACTATATGACTGCATTCGATAAAATACAAATGAAATAATGTGCACGCGCGAAATTAAAAAAATGTAAAATGGCAACAATTAACCCTATCGCACTCTGTATATATAAAAAGAACTTCAAATTCTAGAGGCCCTCTATAAAAAAGCAACCAACCAACACTGAACAAAATTTATTATTATTATTATATATATATATATATATATATGTATATATGGGGGTGTGCTAAAATATAGTTTTACGATATGATATATTTATGGATAAAATTGCTCAATATCTCGGATAGAGCCTATGTAAATATAAGGTTGGACACTGAGGTAAACATGGCGACAGTCTTTATTCATATTTGAACGCAATTTTCTAGCCATATGTTTTGGGTGGTAGCTTGACTATTTTTGTATGCTGGCCAATTTATTTTTATTATATATTATTTTATTATGGAATCTAATTAAATATGGGAAATTAAAAACAAAAACAAAACCAAAAATGCAACAAAAATATCATTGAAAATAAAGAAATTCGTACCAGCCCACAGAAGAAACTCAAAAAAAAAAAAATATATATATATTATATTTAAAATATAACCGTTCCCAATGACAGAACAACGAAACGGAAATAACTGATCCTGATACCCATAATGCCCCATTGAGCAGCATATATACATAGTCGACCTACCAATCATTATACATGACATGAAGAATGCGTTCAAATGTGAAATAGGCTGCCGCCTTTTAGGATCGATCTCAGTTTCCGCCCATATAGATAAAGACGTCTAATTCGCTATCGAATCTTACCAAAATATAAATCTGTGCCGTAGGTTTTTTAAAATATCTCCATTCTTATTATAGAATTATCTCCATTCTTATTAAAGAATTATTCCTTTCCCAAGCCAAGATAGAAGACTAAAAAAAACTAAAAGAAAACAGTTAAATACATAAAATCTTGTTATTCATAATACATAATACAAAAATTTATCCAATACTTAAATATTAATTGCGTTAAAAAAATTTCAACATCATTTTTACTGAGTTTCATAAAATGACGCCACTTAGCATTCACCATGATTTCCGCAGACTTTTCAGTTAACCTCATGAATATTTATGAGCTTCATTTAAATTTCAAAATTTTAAAAAACTAACATTTTTTACTTTTGTTTATAAACACCTTTTGCACAATAAAATCCTTATAATTGTATTGATAAATTCCATAAAATGACAAAACGCGTCGGCTAAGATGAGTTTTTCTTTTTTCTTTATTCATACACACAAAGACACACTATCTATCTATCTATCTATCTGTATATATATATATATATATATATATGGACACTGAAGAGATAAGAATCAACACTGCATGATGACTATCAGTTTCATGCCTCAATGCGATTAATGCGCTTCAGGCATGGAAATTGAACATAAATTTCAATTGAATGAATTGTTGTTAATATTAGGTTGGTGCAAAAATAATGACGTAATAATGTCGTTTTTTGACGTGAAAAAATACGTCAAAAAACGACATTATTACGTCATTATTTTTGCACCAACCTAATAATAAACAGAGAGGATGCATAGAATTACATGTATAAAAAATGAAAAAAAAAATCAGATCTTAGCTGAATTTAACAAAGCTGGTTTTGAATATATATCGTCATGCACGGACAGACTGTTTCGCTTTATCACAGCGCATCAGTGTGGCTAGACATCCGATCACTTCAGGCCGGGACCGAAACCCAAGCGATTTAGTATCAGTCGGAGATTCAAACCCAAACATGAAAACAATAAACAAAAACTAAAAATTCTTGAAGCTTTATACATAAAACAGTTGAAACTTAACCTGAACAAAATAAACTACGAAATCTCCACAAATATTCTTAAATGTCTATAATTGATAACAGAATCCATTGGTTTATACCAACGGTTTCCCATACTTAATACTTCTCGTTTTCACTCTCGCGTGGTCATATGTGGCGTCACGAGCTGCGACGCGATTTTCACTTCCGCGTCTCGTATACACTAGTTAGTCGTTGCTTTGAAATTTTTCATGCCACAAAAACAGACTATCATTAGTGTTCCGTGCATTGGTTGATATATTGAAAAGTAATTATCATCTTTGATAATGGTTTATGTAAGCCGAAAGCTTAGATTGGATTTAAACATGTATCAATATGGTGATTTCCTTTCGTCTTTCAATGATAATGTTATTAAGCTTATCAGACAATATGAAAGGAACTTACTTAAAATAAATAGACAAAACTTGTCTATATTATTTAATGAAACATGCAACAATATATATATATATATATATATATATATATATATATATATATATATATATATATACTGGGTTTATTTGGGCAGCAATTTTTGAATAATGCAAGTTTAGTTAAGGAAAAGTGAAAGTTCGTAAGGGATATATTTTTGCTATTTTCCTGACTATTTCCCTATTTCCAATAGACGTAAATAGTGCAATCTATGGGTAATTTTGGCTTACGTAACCCATTATCAAAGAGTTTTTGTACCATGTCGTTTTCGTCATTATTAAATATCGCTTCGTCGCATCTTCTATTGAATTTGTCGCGCCGTTTTTTTCTTCACTGAAATATATTTTAGAATGTTTGTTTCTAAATTTGGTAACGTTTTATGGATACTGACTTTGTTGTTTATGCTTGTAGCGTGTGTAATCGTTTTTTTTTTTTACAGTTTGTGTGATATAGTATTTTGGGTAACAGGTAAAGATTTATCGGATTTCTTGTTCTTTTTATTGTGTTGGTTGATGATATGCGATTTAATTGAGCTGTTATCAGATAAATGGTACACGTTAATCGACGCGATAATATAGTGATTAAGTAATAGATTCATGTGTTGTTTGAATTCATGTATTGCTGGAAGCATTCTCCATATGGGCAAGTGAATTCATAGTTAGTATGGCTTCATTGAAGTTTTGATTTTTTTTTCTATCGTTGGTGGTGACAAGGTTTTAAAATGTTTGGTTTCTATTTGTTTTTGTTTTTAGTTTAATTTCCGTTTTTGTCGTTCGGTGATATGTATAGATGGATCAAATTTCATATAATTTTATTTCGTCTAAATGAGTCGTTGGTTCATGCAGAACAGTTTAATAGTATAGTGTTATTTTAATTCCCTCTTTCACACACACACACACACACACACACACACACACACACACACATATATATATATATATATATATATTTATATATATATATATATGTCTGTGTGTGTGTGTGCATGAGTGTGCGTGTGTGTGTGTGTTTGGGTGCACATAGGCAAACAAATACGTATGAACACGCGCGCATACACACACACGCACATAAAGAAGAAAAATCAACCCAACGCCAATGAAAAAGTGCATAAATTATTATTACTTTTTTTTTTTTAACTTAACATACAAATAATGAGAAAATTGACATTTACTGATATATTCGGACGAGTGGACCAAGCAATTACACAAAGGTTCGTCTACGAAACTCTGGGGCAGAGCTGCTGAATATAATATCAATCAGTGACAAATTTGATATTTGTATTAATCCTAGAACGTCCAGCAGATAAATCAGGGACTGGAGGATGTTTCAACGCTCTGCTAAGACCGTGATAGCTGGAGGGACCAGGTAGCTCTCCTGGGTTCAACGTCTTCATGATATCAGATATAACAACAGCAACATAGTAGAATATCTTTGCAACTTGGGGTGTGATAATTTGAATTCTAAATTATTTTTTTATCTTGTCACCATAAAACTGTCCCCACACTCATATGCGTTTCGTGAATGCTTCCTTGAAAAAAAAATGAAGACTAAGAAATTATGGTCTGTTTTCGGTGCAAAATTGAATTACGAATTTTATCTACTTTAAAAATTTGAAAATAAATGATTTTAAAAAAAGATATTACTTTTTGCATAATATTTTCCGAAATTAGTAACCTTTTCAAATTTTTTGAAATTATCTAAAAAATATATCAACAAAAAAGATATATGAGTGGATACCGAAATTTGATTTAACTGGATTTGTTTTTTTATGGATTATCAACCTTTGTAGGATACTTAAAGCCGAAACCTATTTTGGAATTGTAAGAATTATTTTTTACGGTGGGCTTAGGCACTGGGGCCACTCGAGGTAGATTGTTACAAAATAAGAGGTACAGTATATGCGGGTATGTACGGAAGATAACGATTCACCTTAGACTTGAAAAGGTTAAGATTGTAATGAATGAAAGAGCAGCATCTTGGGAGTCGGTTCTACAAGGCAGCGGTTCGTTTGAAGAAGCTGCTTGAGTGGAAATTTATATTTCAACGGGGAGATATGAAAGGAATGGGCTGGTTCGGGTCTTAGCCGTGAAGGTTAGAACTGGTAGTGAGAGCTCTGCAACGTCTTTTCTGTGAGAAAGGGTTTGTAAGTTTGTTATAAATCAATCCTGGTTGTTATGATATTATGTCTCTTCAACTGACTTTAACGGAACACTCCTGACTCACTTTTTCTTTATTTAAGGCGTCTTGCCTAGTTCATTTGTGTTACCCGGGGTGTATTATTTATTATACAACAAGGGTGGAAAATAATTCGTCGCCTATAAGGACGCGTAAACACTTTTGACCCCTATCGCGAGTGAAGACTGAGCAGCCCTAGCGCATATATGGCAACGGTACTCCATTTTCAACCTGAGCTGGTTCTGGTATAGGTAGAGTTGGTTGATTTTGTTTAGCGGCACATCAACTCCTATGGGTTCCCTAATACGGAAATCTAAATATTTTGAATGCAATTGTATGCCTGCATCTACAGGTAAAATGCATTGTTGGTTCTTTTGCTATAAAATGTATTGTTGGTAATTTTACTATAAATGGGCATTGTTGGTAAAAATCTTTTTACATAAATTGTATTCCTGGTATTTTTATAATTTCATCATGTTTTGTTTTTGTTTGGGGGTTCACTATTTGCCCATAGCTGGGACCCTAACAGGTGCTACCACCCCGGGTCAGGGTGGACCTGGGAACAATAACAACTAAAAGCTGGTTCCACGTTCCACAAAACCTCCATTCACCTGATTAGAGGCCTTCCTGCTGGATGTAGTTTACCTTCATACCAAGGCCTAGCAGGAGGGGTCAAGTACTTACTGGCGGGGTACAGGGGGCCGGCCATTTTATCTGCATACTTAGCCATGGATCGTTCCACTTGAAGGACTTATTAACAGTTTGATGGGTAGGTGATGATAATGATTTTTCCAGATAACCCATAACTGGTAGAGACCGATTCATATATTTCACAATGATATATGTACGTACGTGAACGTAACGAGCACAGCTGGAATTTGAAATTGGAACTCTTTTTCCCCCTTTCGCGCCACTCTCCGTTACACCACCCGCACACTGAAAGCGTTTCTACCCGAGCAAGAAGGTATTCAAAAGGAATTCTGACTGTTTGTCATTTAGCCAGATTTTACGAAGAGGGGTGGACAGAGAATTCTTCTCTCTGTCCGGGTTTATTTATTTTCCTCCAAATATAGAGTGTGAAACGCAAATAATGAAATCGAGGCTCTCGTTAAAATTTGAAAACATATAAATATTATTATTAGGTCATTCTTTTGTTCATTCAAAGCGATCCATGAAATCTTGTCTTTATAGGGCGAATGAACATCGCTTGAAAGTAATACGAACATTTAAATGTGTAATTTAATTCTTAAGCAACAATAATTGCCAATCTTGATCTAAAACAGACATAGGCAACCTTTTCCGACCAGTTGGCTGTATCAGATATGGCTCATTATAAGACGGGCCTCACTATTAAAAAGATTCAAGCTAATTTTTTGTTGAAGATGCCTCAGCCATTTTCTTTACGGAAGACCATACACGTAAACATCTATTTTAGAAATGGGGAAAGCGTTGCTTGTTTTTTGGAGAAAAGATTTCTCAAGAATCAAAAAAGATGAAGTCTGTGTATAATCTTATAACAGATGACAGTGATTAAAACAAATTTCTGCATGTGATTTGTTTATTATTTATTCATTCGAAAATACGAGAAATATTCTTTTAAATAAAAGATATATTTCTTCTTCAGAGAAAAAATATTAAGAACTTCCTGTATCTACAGCAAATGATATTTACGTGCATGGTTTTCCATAGTGAAAATCGCTAATGGTTAAATATTATGTAAATGTTACCTTCAACGAAAAGTTTCAAAATTCAGTAAACATTGTACTTAATCATTATTCATGTGTGTGGTTAAGTATGGGAAAATGTAAGTGAACAGGTTTGCACGTTGCTCGCAGACCGAAGTTTGCTCATAACTGATTTAAAATTTGTTTTGAGAGATTATGTCAAAAATCAGAAAGACGAAGAATTTTTTGTAGTCAGGAATGAATTACTGACAGAATCGGACTACGGAGGCAAATGAATAACCGACTTTAATATAATCATATACAGTGACCAAGACTGAACTATGCGGTGGGGGCAAAAGATTCAAAGAGAGGTTTTTAGTATTGTATTTTAATGTAAATATTATAAAAATCTATGATCTTTAAGCTTGGTGATATGTCCCGGAATGGGATATATATGTTCAAAGTATCAAAGTGGTTTTGGACTTCTGTAACCGGGTAGGACAATCTACCAGGTAATCGTAATGGACTGGTCCTCGTTATAGTGGTAGGCAATAGGCGAAGGCTATAAGCGTCCTCCTGTCCCTCCACATCAGTCTGTATTTATGACTGACACCAGCCAATCATATTACTGTGAGGGGGAACCAGGTGTATGCATATTCATTACATCACTTGATATCTAAACAAAACCAGAGAGGCTAATAAATCTTACTTCTTCAGAATAATTTCAGGAAAGCAATTTAATCTGATACAAAGTTATGGTAGTAGGGTATCCTGTGAGGATCGAACTCCCATGTCATTTAAACGAGACCGAGATGTTTTAGTTCTCTTTCATTCTCTTTCTTGTACATGTTCTTTACTATGTTTCACTCAATAGATGGCCCAAGAGCCACTCTATGGAGAGAGTTACTAAATGAAGTTGTAGCTCTGGAATCAAAGTAGCAGAACCTCATGAGTCGGAGATATCATAAGTGAGCGGGAGGCCCAGACACTGAGACAAGTTCACTGGTCTGATTGTTGCTTAATTTGTGAAACTACTTGACGCCAATTTCTATGTCTCCTTATTTCTACAAACATTATGTCCCCAAGAAATCCCCCCCTCCGCATAATTATCGACTAAACAGCAAATATAATTATTGAACTTAGGGCCAAACTACAAAACACGTTCTTTCTCTTTTACTTATACACTTCCTCTCTCTTTCTCTCTCTCTCTCTCTCTCTCACACACACACAGCAACACACACACACATGCATGCATATATATATATATATATATATATATATATATATATATATATATATATATATATATATATATGGTCTGGTGGTTGTTTAAGGTTTGAAAATTCTAGTCACAGTTCAGTGTTGGTTTTTAAGCCTATACTCTTTATTTCTACAAATGTTATGTTCCTAATACTGAACATAATTAGCATAATTATCGACTACACAATAAACAGAATTACTTGGAACCAAATGGCCAACTCTACTCCACTTTTGACAATAATATATATATAAAAAAAGGAGAGATCGAAATATTATACAATCAAATCTTAAAACTACAGGACAACACCTTCATCATAATTCACCACAGATTAAAAACCTTACTTAAAGATGAAAACATAAAAGGCAGTTACAGCCATAAAAGAGAATCCCTACTTTAAAACAATACATGAAAGAAGCTCGAAAATGAACTTAAAGAAGAGTAATAAAACTAATATTTTTGTTATTTTCAACAGAAAATTTCCAAGTAATTCTGTTTATTGTGTAGTCGATAATTATGCTAATTATGTTCAGTATTAAAATCAGATAATAGTAAAAGCTCAACAAAATTGTGGGTGAATATTATCCCGGCTATTTACACGGCAATATTAAACCCTATAAACTTAACTTCACGCTATATCCCATAATTTCTCATAAAATATATAGCATCGAACCATATGTGACAGGAATATTCGTTGCATGGACGAATGGTAGACTTATAGATATGTAAGATAGATTCTGTCGAGAAGAATTGTCTAGCACGACCCAGTGAACCAACTTTCTTAGCAGCTGACCTAGCAATGAATTCATTATAGTCTTTCCGCTTCATGCCAGCTGTCAATGTTAGCCCGAGAAGACGCAACGAGTCATTCTCCTGGGGCTTAGCATCAGCCGTGCTGATGGAAGGCAGAGAGGGGTCTCTTAGGTGATTAATAGAGAGAAGTTTCATTTTGGTGTTAAAATTAACAAGCCATTTTTTGCCTCAGTTAACAACTGACCGTAGGTCATTTTTGAGATCAGCCGCCTATTTGACTATATATATATATATATATATATATATATAAAGATTTATTTTTTCTCAAAATTAGTTTTCTCTCGATATCCGAAAGGCATAGGATTCAGTCCCTCCCAAGTGGATACCAAAAACGCTATACCCTCAAGTATAGCGTAGTATTTGCATATAACCTACGCTTACACCCTTCACTTTGTATACTTTAGTAATGGTAATTGTAATATTAGCTGTTTCCTTATAACGAAATATTCAGCATTCATTTACCGAGTAGTCAGTGCTACTTTCAGTTTAAATGTATAAAATCTTACAATTAAACCAATTGTTTTCTTGAAAATAGATGAATTTATTGCCCTTTCCCGTATCGATGGGTGGAGAATTTCCTTCCTAATCTTTTGCTTGGAGTCATGTGGAAAGTCAAAATCTTGATTATGTCATTATTTGCTTTTCGAGTCATATAGCCATTTTAGGTGTTGTTGCTGTTAAAAATCATTATGTGATGTGGTTCGTATTATCTGGTAGAGTTCTTTGTAATTCTGTAGCGCCAAGACCCACAGAGTTCATATGTTCAGCGCCTATTTCAGACATCAACAACTGAGAAAACAGTTGATAGTTTAGATATTTCTGAACGAGTTTGGCGCCATATTTTAAAACACGAGTCGCGTTTTTAGGTTACTGATTTAGTTTTGTAGCAATTTGCGGTATTGGGGAAAACTACCCCTAGCGTAGCCTATTCTATGTTCAATTTCGTTATTCCTTATACTAAATTTGTTATAACTAATCCATATACCGAGGTCTTTAGTAATATTTCGTGATAGATTCAGTGCAGGTTCCATCACTGCTTTCATTCTAATTCCAATTCCACATTTCATAGTTTCTGTTTTGGAAGCATTTCTTGGAATATTTGGTATAGGATGTTTTGTCTAAATTTTATATTATTTATAATAGCTACGACAATGTAAATGTTATAGAAATAGTTTTTTTTTAAGCTTTTCACTCCAAGCAAGGCGGGACTGTCACAAGCACACAAGGGGCTACAGAGAGTGGGAGTAAAAGTAAAGAGGCGTGAAAGAGGAAAGGATGAAGAAAAGGATGGGGAATGGATCAAGGCATCTGGAGATGTCGATCGACATTGCATTTGAATAGTTGGAGATTATAGTTATCAGGGAAGCAAGTAAGACGAAAGGAGTTCCACAAACGGGAAGTGCGAGACATGAAGCTGTTGGAGTAGAAGAGACGGTTGCATTTAACCGTTTCGACAGTGAAAGGATGGGACTGAGATGCCAACTTAGTAGCACGTTTAAATTCATGCAGTTTGGGAACTAGAGGAAATAGCTCGTCGGAGAAGTTACTGTGAAAGTATTTGTAGAAAAGACAGAGGGAGGCGACAGCACGTTTGTGAGAGAGCGACTGTAAACGAGATGCCAGATCAGGGCCTACGACATTGCATATCCGTCTCTGGATTTTGTCGAACACCTTAAGTCGAAAAGCGGGGACTCCAGACCATATATGGTAGAAGTATTCCATGCAAGGGCGAATGGTTGATTCATAGATTTGAAGGTTGGACGGGCGAGAAAACCTTTCTGGTGCGACTCAGAGAACCAAATTTCCTTGCGGTTATACTGTTAATATGAACGAAGGATTTCGGCGGGAAAGCTAACAAACGAATTTGTATAAAAAATAAATTTAGTACTTATCTAAACTCAGTTGAAACAGGACGATCAATAACTCAGTACTACTAAAAAGAACAAGACGAGATATCTGTTTAAGGATAGTGGATTGAGAATCTCTCCTTGTAGATTAAATAAAGTATTCACTTCGACGCCTAAGGAAGGACAAAGAACACAACGGTCAAAGCGTTGTGATAACAATAACAAAGATGAAGATGTTAGTCCGAATGTAAATAATAAAATGTAAATCAAAATCGTTGTGCCTTCAGAAAGAATGGAAGAACTTATTTTTTTAATCATTTCACCCCAAGCAAGGCAATAAAGCCACTAGGACGCAAGATGTTACTGAGTATTAGAAAATATGAGAAAAACTACTATGAAGAATAGAGGACAGTAAAAGAACAAGAATTAAGAAGACATAACATAATAATTGAGATTAGATTTAAATTTTTGAAGATCATAGTTGACTGGGAAGCAAGAAGCCGGAAGAGAGTTCCACAAGCAAGAAGTGCGACAAAAGAAATTTAGCATAGAATTTATGGTTACATCTATTCTATCTATTCTAATATTAAAATGTTTTATGTAAAATTTATAGAACTGGAGATATTTGTGAAAAGTGATAGTAAGAAAAGTTGTTTATCTATAAAAAAAAATCTTAAAATTTGCATTAGAAATTTTTAAAACGAAAATCATTTCGATTTGAAAAACCTAACAAAATTCGACTAATAATTGAAAATAAATTTCAGTACCGACATAAATAAATAAAGGAAGAAATTTTCCAATAAAAAAGAAATAAATATTCAAAATTTAATATAATGTGATTTTCTAGAATTTTTTTTATATTCTATCTCTCACTTTTAAGACGGACCTACCCTGCAAATTATAGACCGTTCCTATTTTTGTAAGGTGGCAAACTCAGAAAATCAGCAGGAGATGAAATGCTTATTTTCTCCACTGTAACAATGAAAGACAAAAATTTAGTCGGTTGTTCAGAAGCAAAATTGAAAATTAAAATGGAGATATAAATTCCCTTTGTAAAATTAATGTTGCCTGATAAGAGACTGATTGATATGCAAAAATCTCCACAAAATGAAAGATAAGCCTTTTATTATCAATCAACCGGGTTAATGCAAGCATACAGCAATGCTCTCTTCCGGCTTTTTATCGACAGGACATTAAACTCCAAAGTTACGTTTCTATTCATATTCGTATTGTTGTGACCACCGAACTGGACATGACTCGTTGTACGCTCATAAGGAAATGATTGGTGAAAATAAACGCTACGGCAAGAAATGAAGACTCGAACCCTGTCTCCAGCATATTTCGTTATTTATTTATGGCTTGACTCGCATAGTGCTTAGGTTTAGGGCACACGGTGTAAACATCTGATACTTCTGACATCTCGAAAAAACAGATAAGCTTTTCCTCTCAACCAGCAAGTGCTCACTACCTCGAAGAACAGTCTGTCCCCATACAAGCGTGGTCCAGAACTCCCCTCAACCACAACCATTACATAGACCCGTAACCGGAAATCTTCAACGTCTGTTTTGTCGTCACTTGATCCAGAACGTTTTAATTGTATAGAGTTGACAGTACTATTATTTTATTTTTTTATCGCTAAGTGGGTGGCCACCTTAAAGACCCCATTTTACAGACTTTATCGCTAGTCATAAAAGATGAAATAAAAAAATTAAATAAAACCACACACCATTTCCTTGTATGTGGCTATCCCAATCAACTTGTCGCATTAATACTTTGTTACGCTTGCGAACTAGCTAGTTGAGTCCAACAAATATATGTAGGAACAAATGTCGAGATGCCAGACTTTTAAAACTGCTCATGAAAGCCGTTTATCGTGCATGTAATTCTCAAAGAGTATAATTTCAATCTGACTTTGAGTTAATGTATTGATTGTGTTTCGAAAATAAAATAAAACATTTCCACCACTATTGATATACATATATAAAAATCTACATATTTAGTTAAAAATAAATCCTTGATAATGGAACTGATCGGATATGGCGAACATTTGGACAGCTTTTACGTCCAGAAAAGAAAACCATTATATGAACTCAAGAAAAATTGAATAAAAAGCTTAACCACATTAACTTATATCTATTTATATATATATATGTGTGTGTGTGTCTGTCTGTCTGTGTGTGTCTGTGTGTGTCTGTATGTGTGTGTGTATATATATATAGAGAGAGAGAGAAAGAAAGAGAGAGAGAGAAATGGGATGGGGGGCAGAGAGAGAATGATTCCTGTTTATTAATGAATTAGTAGGTCAATACACAGGGTTTCCCAATATCAGTGTCAAGCCTAATTTTCATGGCTTGTCAACTCTGACCTTAAGAGGATAGTGTAACTTAATCTAGCGGTTTGCCCTTTTCTTTCTCTCGGTCATCACTCTCATACACACTCACACACATACCCCTACACTCCCAACCACCCGGACACACAAATCGAAATATGTAATCATTAAACTTGTTATTTACTCATGTTAGAAAATGTCTCCCTCTTTCTAATGAATTTATTCCAAGCAAAGTTCGGACAACTGAACTTTGTATTGTTGTTGTTACCGTAGGATTTCGACCGATCCATTCTACAGCTTTCCAGAGGTCACCCTAGATCGTAGAGAGGTCACTCTAAAATAAGAAGTCTTGTAACAAAACAAAGAAAAAATTAAGTTGTCCGGACGAATTTTAAAACGTTAATGACACTTTTTCAATGTTATAAAAACCTGTTTACAGTGAATTCATTTTTTTATGTCACCTCCCTGCAGGCGATCATGGCTCTCCACAGAGTCCTTTTTTCTCACCACAACTTGTTGGGAAGGATACCGGAATTTTTTCTGGTTTCTTTCTCCACTGATTTTGAATGCAAATTAGACTTTCTCTTGGACTGACTGTCTGTCAAGACTAGAGAGCCCCGTTTACTCTGCTATTTAACCCTTCTCTTAGACCAGGGTTAGGACCCAGGGTTAGGGAGTATAATCCACCCTAGTCAATAATATAAAATAATTAAATTATATATTTGCAAGAATGACGAAATTATATATATAGTGATACTGGTAAAAGAAAAAGAAAAGTTAAGAGAAAAACAATTGTTAATGATATTGTCTCAGTGGGAAAAAAGTACGGGTTTGGATGTCGAGAATGAAGATATTGAAGAGCTGGTGGAAGACTACCTTACTGAGCTTACTACCGAAGAGCTCGTATGCCTAATAGAATGGACGGCAAAAGACTTTGGCTGAGGAATTATATTCTGAGGAGGAGGAAGGAAAGAGGGTGTGCCCTAAGTTCTTTAACCAAAGAAATTTGTTCCAAGTTTTGCGGATAAATATATGTCCACTTGGTCTTACGATGCCTACTGATATGAGGTGGAATAAATACATTGAATCAACAGCTTCATCTACCGCAAGGAAAGTTGGTTCTCTGTGTCGTGCCAGAAAGTTTTTCTCGTCTGAGTCCATCCTTTAAAATCTATAAATCAACCATCCGTCTTTGCATGGAATATTGCTGTCATATATGGTCTGGTACCCCCGCTGTTCAACTCGAGGTACTCAACAAAATACCGAGACGGATATGCAATGTGATAGGTCATGATCTGGCATCTAGTCTACAGTCGCTTTCTCACAGACGTGCTATGGCTTCCCTTTGTCTGTTCTATAAGTATTTTCACGGCAACTATTACGACAAGTTACTTTCTCTGGTTTCCAGACTGCATAAATGTAATCTAGCTATTAGGTTGGCATCGGTGCCACCCTTTTCACTGTCGAAACGGTTAAATGTAACCGTCTCTTCTACTCCAACAGCTTCTTCTATGGAATTCCCTTCCTGTTACTTGCTTTCCTGATAACTATAATCTTCAAATATTCAAGTGTAATGCCAATCGACATCTTCTGATGCCTTGATCTTGTTCCCCGTCCTTCTTTTTATCCTTTTCCCAAACACGTCTTTTTATTCTTGTTCTCTAACCTCTGTAACCCCCTTGCGTGCTAGTGGCACTCCCGCTTGGGGTGGAACGGTTAAAAAAAGACAAAAAATGATACATTGACAGCAAACAGAGCTGTAAACCTTTTCAGCGACAATGTCATGTCTCATTTTTGAAAACAATTTACAACGCAGGTAAAAACAACTAAC
>OZ010586.1:4537768-4557768 GCA_963932145.1 Acanthosepion lycidas
GCACGCTGGATGTAACACACACACACAAATACACATACACACACACACATATATATACATTTATATATGTGTGTGTTTGGTGTAAAATCAGCAGATAACGAAGAAAAAATATACATAGGAGTAACTGGCGAGGGCTGGATATAGAAAAAGTACGCTCACAAAACATTCTTTACAAATAGTAAATACACAAACTGCACGGAGGTTTCTAAACAAATATGAGAAATTAAAAATGCAAACCAAATCACACCAAAAATATCACGGAAAATATAGAAAACAACATCGGGTTACAACAATAAATCCCCAAAACTGTAAACTCTGTCTAGAGAAGAGAAAATAGAGAAATAGAGAAATAGTTATAATTCCTCCCCAGACAAACAAAAATTACTAAATAAACTCACTTGATTGCTATTTTTCCTAAGTTTACCCTGATCCTTGGTGGGAGCACTTGTTAGGGTCCCAGCTACTGGCAAATAGCGAATCCCACATCTGAGGTCAAAACATTATGAACTTATAAAAATACATTTTTTTAGTAAGAATACCAGCAATACATTTTCATAGCAAAACAAAAAAAAAATGATCAGCAATACATTATTGGAAAAGGAAGAAAAAATTGCCAGCAATACGTTTGTGTAAAAGAAATTACTAATGCACCCAAGAAAATTAAATTTCGGCATTAAATGACCCATAAGTTGTTGATATGCCGTTAAACAAACCAAACGAAATCAAACTAAATAAACGGTCAGAACTTATTTCAAAATGTAGACATTAAAACAAATTATTACTTCGTTACTTAAAAATCGAAAACTAAGAGCGAATATCTTGTAAAATCCCACCATAATAAATGCAAATATATACAATATAACATATTTTAGACAAAGTCAACGCCTTAAGCTAAACAAATAAAATACACCCCACAAAAAATAAACAAAAATCTAAATAAATAAACAAATTAAGTAATAATAAACAAAATAACAAACTACTAATGCATACATAAACACGAGTAAATGTAATAATAATCAAGAACAAATAAGTAATCAATGATACATAACGAGTAAAAAAAAAACATTACAAAATAGTTACAAATAACCACATCCTGATCCACAATTATTTCCACTCAACAGACTCTAGAATAATTTGAAACATAACCGTTATCGCCTATCCAGTAACCGTCAGGATAATGCAATACACTTTGTGCCCATAATACACCATTGTCCAGCATATATAAATAGTCAACCCAAAACACAACACTCATGACCTGAAGATTGCATTCAAGTATGAAACAGACTATCGCCGCTTGTTTTTGACCTCTGTGTCCACTATACATACATACATATATATATATATTCTCGGACAAACATATATGCACACACATGTAGAAATGTATCTATTAAATATGTTGGTATTCTATGAAATTCTTAGAGACATGAGACATGAACGCCAGTTTAACGGGTCATTTGGAAGATCATGTTTTCAATATTGAGGTCAGCAGATAATTACATAAACGCACAATTGCAAATATCAGCGAATTTCGCGTATATGAGAGAAGCATATGTTTTCTTGAGAGCAAGATTTGTCGAAGATGACAAAGCTGAAAGGAAAGAAAAAAACAAAACCGCCTGAAACGGAAAAAAACATCGTGGAAAACAAAATAACAAAATCGAGAAATTTGGTTCAAATCCGAAAATGAATGAATGATATAAAAAAAAAGTCATAATTTGTATGCATGTGAGCGTATTTGTAGATGCGCTGTGGTGTAATGGATAGTGGCTCGGAATAAAGTATCGGAGAGCCGAGTTCGAATTCCAGACGAATTCGTTACATTCACTTACGCGCAAATATCCTTGGGAAAGGTATGAATTCATTTCTTCTCTCCCCCTCCCAGCCATAGGTAAATAGCAGAACAGACTTGGCCCTATGGCCTTGGTTGGCAACCAGTGTAGAGAAGGAAAACTTAATTCAAACCAGCCTTGGGGATATATCAGGCTATCCTGCACTAGACAAACCACTGCTGCTCCGACTGTAGTACATGGGGGGGGGGGCTACGACTCCCAGGCATTACAAAATTGTATCGTGCGAATTTGTGAGTGTGGAGTGCTGAAATGTTCTCGTACTAACAAAAAATGAAAGCGCATAGCGCCATGAATCTTTTATTTTTATATTCTATTTTTTAATGATTTCATCCCAAACAAGGCGATAAAGTCACTAAGACGCACGCTTTACTGAAGAAGAGAAACAGTAGAGTGAAAGAATGCGACAATAAAAAGAACAGGATTCAAGGAGACAGAAAGTGACGACTGATGTTGTATTTTTGAAGATCGTAGTTGACAAGAAAGCAATAAGCTAGAAGAGAGTTCCACACACGAGAAGTGCGAGATAAGAAACTATTATAATAGGACTTACGTCTAGTAATTTCAACAGTAAAATGATGAGATGTAACTGCCAATCAGGTTGTAGGCTGAAATTCATAAAGTCGAACAAAGAAGAAAGCTTATCAGAACAATTGACATGAATATATTTATAGAAAAGGCGCAAGGAAGCTATGTTACAGATCGAAGCGAGATGCTAGTTGAAGACCGATAATATTGCAGATTCTTTGGATTTCATCAAGAATTTATATTATTATTATTGATTTGTTTTTTTTGTTTGTTTTTTTCGGCTTATCAACCCTTTGCAGGTTATTTAAAGGTAAAAAAAAATATTTTAAGACTAAGAATTTGTTTGAGATAATTATAACTTTTACTGATACAAATTCTATTAATTAATCCATAGCTGGACGGAGAAAATGTGAATTCATACCTTTTCCAAGAAATTTGGTTAATATAACGAACCCGGCTCGAATTGGAACTTGGTTTTCCGATTTTGCTCATTAGTTCATTACACCACCTGCACATCCAAGCTTACGGCATCTGGTTTACCCAAGTGACCACTTATGTAGCTACTGACCAGACTCGACGCAGCTTAAATTCAGTAATTGTATGAGAACAGGTTTCGACTTGATATTGGCGTAAGCCAAGAATCTTTTGATATATAGTAGAAACACCAGACCGTATGTAGCAGCAATATTTAATATACAGACGAATAGCTGACTTATAAAGTTGCAAGACAGATTTTGGTGAGAAAAATTGTCTAGAACGAAATAGTGAATCAAGCGACTGACTTGAATAGACTCGATATAATCATTGCAATTCATATCAATGGAAAAGGTTAGACGGAGAAGGCGCCACGGTTACTCTGAGCTATTCAAGCGGAATCAAAATATAAAGATCATTGAAACTGTTGCAAAATCAATTTGGAGACGTCCATTGTATATCATTTCTGGTCGGCATTTTTTTGCCACCAATTGGGCTAACAATTTTTACATAACCAAATTGCCAAGGAATTATGAACGTTTCACAGTAATCTCTAGAGTCTATAAATAAAATACTCCTTCCTGTATTATGTGATGAACTCTCCCATCGTTCCGCCCTTGATACTTTTGTTCGTATCTTCGATGATTTTTACAGACAGATTGAGACCCACACACGATTCTATATACAGGATATGGAACAGCGCCCTTTATAAAGGAATTTTAGAACGCTCTTCCGTGTTCTGCCTTATAGAACTGTAGATGTTCAATACGTAACCTTTCAAAAGTTATAGTGCTTTTATGTGAATATTCCCCCACTTAGTACGATGAGAAACTATTTTCTCAAAGAACGACAAAGGAGAGGTCACGGAATTTAGGTTTTGCTTAAGGTTATCCTTGTATATACGTATATATATATAAAGAAATATAATTTTAAGTTGTGATATAGTTATGGTATAAAGTGCTAAAATGAAATGAGAGGTTCTGCTATTGCGTCTAAGAACGGACATTATTTTTGAACCGATCATCGTAACACGATTGAGAAAAAAACGATGTCGAAGATTAGATTTGGAATTCTGAGAATTTTGCGTTCATTTTGGTTTAGCTTATGTGTTTCTATTGTTAAATCTACTTTAATTAAAGACGAACTGGCAATACATTTTGACTTTCGTAGAATAAAGGATAAAGGAGATGGACTGTGGAACTAGGCTTGGAATTCTAAGACGTTTGTGTTGATTTTGTTATGCTTTGAGCGTTTCTCTTATTAAATTGAATGAAATTAAAAAACAAAACTAAAACAGGCATCACTTTTTGACTGAATCTCTCTATCGTTCTCTCTCTCTCTCTCTCTTATATGTATATATATATATATATATATATATATATATATATATATATATATATATATATATTGTCTGTGCATTTAGGCAGCATTTTTTCCTTAATGCATGTTTCATTAAATAATATACACAAATTTTGTCTATTTTAAGCAAATTCCTTTCATATCGTGTGATAAGCTTAATAATATTATCATTGAAAGACGAAAGAAAATCACCATATTGATACATGTTTTTTAATCCTATCTGAGCTTTCGGCTTACATAAGCCATCATCAGAGATGACAATTACATTACAATAAATTAAACAATACACTGACATAGCAACAATGATAGTCTGTTTTGTGTGCATGGAAGATTTCCAAGCAACAACAAATTCGTGCATACGAGTCACTGGAAGCGAAAAACGCGCCGAGGTCCATGTCATTACACATGACCACGCGAGAGTGAGAACGAGAAGTGTGAAGTATTTGAAGCCGTTGGTATAAACCAATAGCTTTTGCTATCAATCATGGGCATTTAAGTATATTTGCGGAGTTTTCAGGTTATTTTGTTCAGATTTCAACTGTTTTATGTATATAGCTTCAAGAATTTTTAGTTTTTGTTATTGTCTTCATGTTTAAGTAGAGTCTTGTTTTCAATGAGGATTTTTCGGTATTGTGTATGCGGCCAGGCATGTTGTTTCAATGATAATGTTATTAAGCTTATCAGACGATATAAAAGGAATTTGCTTAAAATAAATAGACAAAATTTGTATATATTATTTAATGAAACATGCTTATATATATATATATATATATATATATATATATATATATATATATATATAAGTGAAAATTCAGATCAAGTTTGTTTCATGTTTAAACGAAATCTTCAGGCCTGAAGATTGCGTTTAAGCATGAAACAGACTAGGTGTTAACCTCAGTGTCCATTTTTTTTTTTACAGATATTATATATCCCTGATATTGATTACTTTAACACATAAATATAGCATACCTTATAACAATATTTTATTATATATATATATATATATATATATATATATATATATATATATATATATATTACTATTATAAAATGTATTTTTGGTGGGTACAAGTATATATATATATATACATATATATATATATATATATATATATATATATATATATATATATATATATATATATCAATCGAGTTCGCTCCAAGCAAGACAGTAATGCCACTAAGGAACGGTTTCTGGGTGTGGAACAATTAGAAACAGAAACATTACTAAAAAGAAAGAACAAAAGTAGATTAATCAGGATGACTGTAGATAGTTATTGACATTGCATTTAAAGTTTTGAAGATTAAAGTTGGCTGGAAAGCATGGAGCTGGAAGCGATTTCCACAAGAAAGAAGTGCGAGAAAAAAACTGTTAGCATAGAATTTACGGATAAATGTAGCCAACTCAATTGTAAATTGATGAGATCTCAACGCCATTCTAGTACCGCGCTTAAATTCAAAAAGTCTAGGTACCATAGTGAAGAGCTCATCTGAATAATTACCATGAAACTATTTGTAGAAAAGGCACAGGGAAGCAATTTTACAGTCGTGCGAAAGAGACTAATGCCGAGATGCCAGATAAGGTATAGTAATATTGCTGATTTTTCTTTAGAATTTTTTTCGAAATGCCAAGTCAGGTCACTGCATATTCTTCGTTGGATTTTGTTAAGAATTATACGTACTGAAGGGACACGGCACATAGAAGAGGAAGAAGAAGAAGAAGAAGAAGAAGAAGAAGAAGAAGAAGAAGAAGAAGAAGAAGAAGCTTGAGTAAATGGATGACGGAACAAGTTGTAAGAAAAATAACAAAAAGAGAAATTATATTAAGAGCTACAAATGACAGGAAATAGTGGAGAGACATGACAGGACATGGAACATAAATAAGAAGAATATGGTGTTGGCCGCCGATAGTTAAAACCAGAGAAAGCTTAACCACTGATGAGGGATTCAATTTTAGATTATTGAATATGAGAAATTCTCATTGTGTCTTTGATGTTTTACCATATTTTGGATTGTATTCTATTCTGGACTCACAGATGGAATCGACAATCGGATCTGGATGTTTGTATTTCAATAGAAATAAAGGATAATTCATGTCACAGTCAGATTGGAACTTTCGGCGAGCTTTGATTAATAAAAAAATCCCAAACCAATAATGGCTTTTCCAGAAGCAAACAGCGAAGATTGAACACACAGTGAAAAGAACAAAGAACAGGTCATAAACAACTGCCAGTCTACAGCTAGTATCTAAATTCCATAAGAAAAAAATAACGCCCCCTAACCAACACATGTATATACGAGGAGAGTAGAAAACAGTTATCGGCCATTCTCCAAGAACGACATTCAAACAAAATTCTTAAGTATGGTCATTTGATTAAATTTTGATAAGTTGGTCGGGCCTAGAATATTTTCAGCCCTACCAATCATACATATTCTATGATAAAATATAATTTTAAGCTATTCTACATCTATGTGTTAAAGTATTCAATATCAGGAATAGAGCGTGTGCTAATATTCCCACCCAATAGTCCCTAGAATAAATCGAGATATAACAGCTACCATCCACCAAACTAACCATTAGAACAATACAATAGAGTGCCCACAATGCATCACTGACCTGAATATATAAATAGTCGAGCAAAAACACAACGCATATGGCCTGACGATTGCGTAGAAGAATGAAACAGACTGTCACCACTGGTTGTTGACTTCAATGTCCACTTTATATATATATATATATATATATATATATATATATATATATATATATATATATATATATATATATATATATATTTGAATAAAAACAGACCACGTTAAGGTTCCATGTAATAAATTATTTCACCATAACAGCTTTAACAGGGCTCTGGATCATCAGACTTTACTTTCAAAAATTGAAATTCATTTTTCATTTCAATTTTTGGAAGTAAAGTCTAATGATCCAGAGCCCTGTTAAAGGGGTTATGGTGAAATAATTTATTACATGGAACCTTAACGTGGTCTGTTTTTATTCAAACATATCTGCTCTGAATTTTACATTGAGCTCTCCGGATATCATCCTCCTCGGGTCTACCCTACCCATACGGATTACCTAAGTTTGCATAAACTATATAAATATATATATATATATATATATATATATATATATATATATAATTTATGAATTGTACATTACGGAAATTTAGTTTTCTAAGTGTGCTGAAGAGAAGACGTTTAAGAGACCAAATAGATAGATAGATAGATAGATAGATAGATATTTCTACATCCCTGCGTATATACACACATATACGTGTGTGTACCGTTGACGGTTGGCACAAAGGGTTCTTTCGCTCTTTGACAGATCTTATTTTTTCCACTGATGGATCTTTAGCCACCCACCTAATAAGAGAAGCTTGATACGGAGACCGGTTTAGTCACCGATCACCTGACTAGTACATACATAGATACAGATTGTTAGCTAGCTAGCTACATAGATAAATCTAAACAAACTGAGATAGATAGATAGATAGATAGATAGATAGATAGATAGATACTTGATTTCTATGGTATAATTATGGTTAGCACATTAGTTTTATAGTCTGTTGCCTGTGTAGCATGTTTTGGATCGAATGGCTAAGTGAAGACAGTGGCGTGTAAGGGGAGGGGTGGTAGCCCCTTGTGACACTCCCTGGGTGGCGGCACATCCGATGGAGTATATTACTTTTGTTGCAACAAAAGCAGCGATAAGGAAGAAGATAAAAGATATAGATAATAATAATAATAATAATAATAATAATAATAATAATAATAATAGGACCTGTTACAATTCTATGGGACTACACAATACACACTGACAGAACAATCAAAGCCAAACGGCCGGACATTGTTATTAATGACCACAAACAAAAAACGTGCATCCTTATTGATATGGCAGTCCTTGTGGACTGCAATGTATCTTCGAAGATCTTCAAAATCTATCAAAATACATTGACCTTGAAATCGAAATTTCAAAAATGTGGCACATGGGAACATCAACAATCCCTGTTGTAGTTGGAGTCCTCGGATTGTTTGGATAAGATTCCAGTAGAATCATTGAAGGGATTCCTGGAAGCCCATGCCTCAAAGAAATACAAAAGAAATGTTCTCACAATTACAGCCCACACTTTACAAAGGGCTTTATCTATGTAAAATATTTCTTTTCTTTTTTTTGTCAGTGGAAAGTGTCATGATGCCATTTCTAACCTTAGGTCTCTGGGCGGGACCCGGAAAGAAATGTGTACACGCCAGAAATCAAAGGAAATAAGAACAATAATAATAATTTTTAGCTCAACTTTAATGAGATATTTGATACTGTGTCTTATTTACAATTTGGTTTAGAAGTTCGTAAATATAAATTTCATAAAAGAGTTTCAATTTTACTAGGGAGCGTTCGATTTATTCGCCCATTTCGCTCATTATTCGCCCAAAAGTTGGATAAAATCGATTCTTGGTGGGAAATGGTATTTTTGTCCTGACAAAAAAATTCTAATTTGTCCATATCATGATTTTCTTTGTACGGTAAAAATTGGTATGTTATTGTTGTGGCCATTTCATGCAAAAAAGATGGGGACTTGTTTTAAATCATTGTTGTTCTAACTTCCCACAAAGTTAGGTGTACTCATACAAAGGAAAACGGTAAACAAGACCTCAGAATATTTGTAAGGCAATATCCATCACTAAAATAAGTAAACGTTATTTGTTTATAATGAAAGTATGAAACTTTTAATAGAAAATATTTGATTTTTGGTCATTAATTTTCTATTCTATGCAAGATCCAGATTATCTATTTTACTATTTATTATTAATATTAAGTAAACATACAAAACTGAATTTAGTTAATTATTAATAACCAACAATGTCACAGGAGACAGAGCAAAAAATTCAAAGCAAACTTAATTGAAATGAAATATTTTTTTTAAAAATGAATCTTTCAGCTTATGTTTTGAAGAGCACAATAATATAGTTTCTCTTTTTCTTGCCATATTTCACAAAAAAACTTTCTCAAAAGATTTTGCAAAAAAAGTATTAGACAAGAAATATTTACGCAAAATTTTATCTAACAACTACTGAGTTGAAATTGTTTTTCATTTATTTTTTACCAAGTGTCAATTATTACATTTTTTTTAATCGGTATGTTCAACTTTATGTAGTTTTATTGTTAAAACAATAAAATACGGTTAAGAAATGTTTCACAAACGAAGCCATTTTTCAACCTTATTTATAATCTATAAATAAATAAAATTTATTGAATTTGTATAATGTGTTAATGTTTTTTATTTAAATATTCTCTCTAAATGATTATGATAAAACCTTGTAAACAAAGGATCTGTCCAAAAGAAAATAAACTAAGTGTATGTTGCAATTTTGTCAAGGGCAGAGGGCGCCAGTCACAATCTTCGCCCCGGGAGCTACTAGACCTATGCATACCACTGATGGAAGACGAATGCAAGCTCCAGTGCGCAATCAGCTTAACGAGTAACATAAGAAAACTTCTCATCCAAATTCTGATGAAGAGCGGTCGCAACAGTATTAAACTTAAAATAGGAAAAGAATAGTGACGTTTCGATAAAGATCCCGGAACAAGAAATGCAACATTTGTTCTTAGAATAATATCAGAAATAACAATACAAAAGGATATATACCTATGTTTTATAGATTATGCAAAGGGTTTGATAACGTACGTCGCAAAGAATTGTTTGAACTGTGGATGAAACTTGATTTATTTGAGAAGGTTATTGGAATAATACAGAACTTGTAATGGAAACAAATCACCTACATACGGATAGAAAATGAATTCAGTAAATATACAAAAATAGAAATCGGAGTAAGACAAGGAGGTGTCTTCTTACCGGATTTCTTCAACTTTTACAGTGATGTGATTCTGAAAGAATTAGAAGTTCTACCAGGATTCATTATTGATGGCCACACTCTTAACACGACTAGATATGGAGATGACACAGTGTTGATAGAAGACATGGAAAATAATCTATAGGAACATTCTACAGAAGGTAGTGAAGGAAAGTGAGAAGAAAGGACTAAGTGTCAATTGCAAGAAGACATAATGTATGGTTGTCAGCAAAAAGAACAGTCCAACATGCGAATTAAAAATTGAGATGAGAAAATCAAGCAAGTATAAAAATTTAAATATCTAGAAGTTGTTTTAACAAGGGACAGGCAACACGGCACCAACATCCGATGGCAAATTGGGGTAGCGAAAGTTGCCTTCCAAAATCTAAGCAAAGAAAAGGGTAGTGAACTGTTATGTATCTATATTGCAGTGAATACTGAACAGTCTCCTCACAGAAGAAGAAGAAACTTGAAGCAACAAAACAACCAAATATATACTCTTAAGCATGTCATTTATGTTAAGTAGAGAGTTGAACAGAGAAGCTAGACTTAGGGGACCCGCCTGCGTTGATCGCTTGGGCCTCCAAGGACTGGCCGTTAACAACTATCTTCAAGGACATAATCGTTAGAAAGGACTTGATAATTAAGAAGACAATTTCAGTGATTCCACAGCTAGAGAGCTTGTACAGTAACCTTCTATGCCACACTCACTTTGTCAAAGGCCTTTGAAATATTAAATGCGATCGTCCTTGGCATGTGCTTGTTTTGTGGTGTTCGACAGCTTATAAAAAAACTGGAAAATGTAATAATGTAATAGAACATAAAATTATCAATTAAATTTTGAGTTTATTTTTTATTAAATATTTTAAGTGAATGCTTGCTTCTTCAATACAGCGTAAAGAATTTAAACTTGTAAAATTAAAGTGATTTTCGTAAATCTTTTTAGAAATAGTTTTATGAATACAAAAGTATATTAATAGAATTCAGGAGATAATATCAAGAGAATTAATTTAACTTGTTTTCGATTATTTTCAATTACAAACAGAAAATCTTATCAAAAATCTGCCCGACTATAAACTTAATATGCTTGGATATTTTTGCTCATTACCGATATTAATGCTTTTTAAAAACTAAAGCTCACCTAATACAAAGTTCAAACCGCATTAATGATAGAGGGATAATGAACGAGGTGGTTTATGATATGTGTTATGACTTAAATTGCCATGTTTTCGGAAAGCAACACAAGGTTCGTGACTAACTCTCTAATTGTAAAGATTAGAAAATCCCTAAGGGACGTAACTTCAATTTAATTATATAAAGGGTTATTTAAAAAAAAGTTCAGGTTTCGAGAAATTACTAAAAAACAAATGCTAAAGGACAGAAATACATTCAACACATTCAACTGAATCGGAAAAAAGTTCATTATTTTAAGGTTGTTCAAATTGTAACTACTCAACATGAGCAACATGTGTTACGCAACAAACATCAAAACGGTATTCCACTTCTTGCCACAGTCCAATTAATTGGTCTGTGAATAACGACTTCAAAGCTTCAACAATTCAATGTCTCAAATCTTCAAGAGTAGCAGACATAATTGGAATAAACACTCTTTCTTTTATATACACCCACAGATAAAAATAACAGTATACAAATATTTGCAGTACACAAAACGACTTTTCTTGTGGTTTGGCCATTTTAAGGGTTGACATAAATTATAACAATTTAAATTTATACAAAATCTTAAAAAACAAAAAAAGAAGCATTTAAACAAGATTAAAAAAAGATTTTCTTTTATTTTAATAGCTTTAAATATTTTCCTATCTAGTAAGGTGTTGAATGTATTTTGTAAATTATAAAATGTATTGTTAATAATTTTACTATAAAAATGTACTGTTGAGTTTTATTTGGGGTTTCACTATTTACTCATAGCCTGGCCCTCTAACAGGTGGTAACAGTTTGGATCTGGGAACAGCAGCAATTAAGAGGTGGTTCCACGCTCCTCAAAACTTCCAATCTCCCGATCAAAGGCCTTGATGAAGTTTATCGTTACCTTTTTTTTGTAAATGATGTGGTGTTGCATGTATGACGTCCACATGTAACTAAATTTTACGGTTCATGAGAGCTTCAGCAGGTGAGCTACCGTTGCTTGTGTTAGAGTTTGGTTTGACTCTGTAACTTGCTAGAAATGTCAGGTTTCTGTTATAGTTCCCTCCTCTTTAAGTTTTTAAGAGTTCCTTCTTAAAAGTATCGACAAAACGTTCTACCTAGCCGTTTGATTGTAGATAGAATGGTGGTGTACGTACATGTTGAATACTATTGTGCTGGCAGAAATTTGAAAAATTTGCTGAAGTGAAGGCAGGTATCATTGTCAGAGACTAATGTCACTGGTACTCCAAGTCTGTTAATGATTTGCATCAGTTTCAAGATCGTTTCTTCAGCGGTAACGCGACTCATGAGTAAAAGTTCCGGTCATTTACTGTAGGCATCTACAAGCACAAGAAAAAAATTGTCCATTGATGGGTCCCGCAGTGTCAATGTGAAAACGAGACTTAGCTGCTAAGTAGCATTTTGAACAATTAGGAGCAAGGTCTTCTAATTGTTTGTCCTTGTTTGGCCAATGAACATAGCTAGGAACCAAGGCCTTCGTGAGTCTTGATTTACGAAATGAAATTGTTTAAAAACCTTATTTTGCAAGATGAATGGACCAATAATTACACGTTCCCCAAAAAGAACGCAGCCGTAATTTTGGATAATGAAGATCGATGATAGAAGAAAAGTGTGAACTGTTTGTCAGGACATACTGCTGGTCAATTTGTACAGTTGTAGTGAATTCCTTTATGCAAAAATGGGCCAGAAACTGTGGCTTCTGGGGCCAATAGTGAGGTTTCTAGCACTTCTCTAGAAGTGGCTGTGAGCACTGAAACAATTTCCGGTTCCACGGATTCTGTTGCAACAACTGAGTCTTCTGTTGGTTTGTGGCTCGCATTCTGCATAAGACATCTGCATAACGAAATGAATTTATTGAGTGATGTTTGAGTGTAAAATCGTAATCCGAGAGCATGGAGACGCCATTGTTTTCAACGACTTGCAGTATAAACAAGAATACCTTTCTTGGATCCCAAAATGCTAAACAGGCTTTATGGTCTGTGACTAGGCTGAAATGATGTCCATAAAACATCTTGTGAAATTTATTCATGGCAAAGATATTTGGCAAGGATTCGTTCTTAATTAGACCATAGTTTCGTTCAGCAGGTGCCAATGACGTTGATGGCTTTCTAATTGCGGTCGGGAAAGCTATAGGGAATTATAATTCCAAGGCCAAAGTCATAAGCATCCAAAATCAGGATAATGTCTAAAGGTTGATTATAGTGTGTGAGAAGCAAGTCCGAAGAAACTAAAGATTTGATTTTGGTAAAAGCAGACTGGCAATCTGCTGACCAGTTCTGTGGAACATCCTTTTTCAGAAGATTATTCAGGGGAGTACGAATACATTGGCGTTCTGGCAAAAAAACAAAAAAAATCAAAAAACAACTGTAATTGCTTATCAAACCTAGAAAAGCACATAATATCGAAATATTTACCGGTACTGGTATGTTTTTCATTGCAGAAATATTTTCCTGGTTTGGTTGTTGACCATTCTTGTCAAAATTAAACCCAGGGATATTTTTTGGCTTTTACATGAAAACCAAATTGTTGAATCCGTCCGAAAACAGAAAATAGGCAGTAGTTCATCCTTGGTTACACCCACAACGATGATATCATCAGTGAATACAGTAGCATTTGAAAACCCGTCAAGATAGCGTCCAACGTTTGTTAAAATATGTTTGGCGCTGATTTCACATCAAAAGGAAGACGATTGTATCTAAATAAACTCTTGTGGGTGTTGTTTGTAAGGAGCTCTTTGGAGTTCTAATCAACGTTCATTTGTAGGAAAACATCTGAAAAGTCAATTTTAGGAAAAAATAAGTTCCGCCTTTTAGCTTTGTGAAAAAAGGTCTTAGTATTGGTAATGCGTAATCAGCCCAGATATGGACTTTGCCTTCTTGACAGAGTAATTTATTGGCTGAATTACTCCAGCTTGCTGAAAGTGATACAATTCTTTTTCTATGTCAAGAGTAGAATAAAAGGGACAGGGCTTTTCAGTCTAAAGACAGGCTTAACATCTGGTTTTAATTTCACGATGGCTTTGACCTTCGTGTAACACTCGTGGTTCTCTTGAACTTAGTTTTGAATGTGAAGTATTTTCAGAGTTGGAAATAGATGAAAGTGAAAATGTGTTAAAAAAAAGAATTGAGCGGAACAGTGAAGAGGTCGAGATCACCTATGGATTCTAAACCAATTAAATTCAGATCAGAGTCCATAATATAACATGTATCTGAAAGATGTTTTTCATGAAAAGAAATCGAAAAATTAACTCACCGGTGAGTAGAATCTCGTTACCGGATGAATGCAGAGCGATGTGATTTGTTTTCAACAAGTCAGCCTTGCCAATTTATTCCCGATTAGTTCGTGAGATCAAAGTAATACCTGAATCTGTGTTAAATTGAAAAAGTATTTTGGACCTTGTTGACAGAAACAGTAATATACGGGATTCAAAGTCAAATTTGAAAAGTTGTAAAAGCAAAATTTGAATTTAACCGTTTTCGGTTGTTTTGTTTTTCTCGAAGTGAAATTGAAATTTGGTTTTGAATTTGATTTAAAGGTGTGGTTTGCAAGGGGAGATAAAAAAAACTTTCCTTATGTCTGTGTTTGCGACATAATTGACATTTCTGTCATTGAACGAATAATATGCAATTGGAGGAATTTTTCTTTATGTGTTTGGTGGTTTTTCTTTGATCGAACTCTGCTGGTTGTAGACGAATTTGAGGGATGATGTTGAATCATCATGATGTTTTGTTTTTTTTGACGTTCTGGCATTTGTTCGTAAGAGATCTTCTACTTTAACATCTATATCCTGTTTCAGTTTGGATAATTGCCGTGTGCGCACATCGGAGTCGCATGAAAGGCCAGTGATAAAGATAAGACATTTAAATTAATCTTCAGTTAGTAACTGCAGCTGAAATTTCTCACGTTCACGATTAATATCTCTTGCAAAAGTTGCGTAATCGTCTCCATTGCTTTTCGAAAACAAAGAACGAACCCTTTTTTCTTAGGGTTGAAGTTATAAAGATCAAGTATATTGTATCTAGTAGGTGATCTGATTTGTGCTTTCGCTATAGAGACAGTTCAAGGAAAGAAGTCAGATAATTGAAATTAATGATGAGAATAAATAATGCCCTTTCACCATAGCACATTAAAAATTAGATTTGTCACAAAGGCAGTTATGAGAAGTGGGCAGAGTTAGAATACCGAGAAAGAAGGAGGAAGCGGAAGAATTTAGCTCCGCCTATGCAGAGTAGCGTTGTGAGATGTGAAGTGAATTAGGTTGGAGTTAAGGGAGGAGTAATACCTGTGACTACTTCCAAGGAAGATGGATAATTCTCCAAATCTGGAAAGTTGGTTAAAAAAGAAAAATAAGGAACAAAGAAAACTTTTATTGGGATTAATTCAAATTGTGGAAACACATAATATCCAGAACCTTTTGGCCTCACACCAACTTTGGGACGAAATGCATATAAGTAGATGATTTTGGGAAGCTCAGAAACTTGGGCTGAGAAGTCGCATCGAGTGCTTCTGGAATCTCCGTCAGCTGCCGCCAGAATTGCTGATTCCAAGACTTGAAACCAGACCTTCAGAAGTTTAGAGAGGGCTCACTTCACTATAGAGAGTGACGCAGGAAAGGTTAATTTTTGTTGCATCAGGAGCGATATAAACCAATTGAAGATTAACCCCACGAAGCTCTTGTTTTATCTTTCGTTCTACAGATATTTTTTCTTTAATATTCCCTAAGTTTAGCACCCACCACGTCTTGAACCAGTGATGCGAGACCGTAACCTTCGATTTTCCACTGCTCTGAGATCAAGAACACAGCATGAACTGAGTTAGTGCGGATCGAAGCGGCCAGCAACCAACAACTAGTTTGGACCTGCGTCAGCATTGATCAGTACATAGTTATCCTCGTGGTTGAAACATCGTTCTAAAACCCTGAGGACTGGACCCCTAGACGTGGTTTACACAGCCGCGCAGGTTTAAAGCGGCGGCGAAAGGTGTTATAGTGAAATGAGACATGATAAACCATTTTAAGTTTGTTTTTTACAATCAAAACAACAGGTAAAATAAAAGGGACAGTGATTTACATCGCATGTTCTCGTTTTCTCCTAGTTTTAGAGTCATTTTTCTATTTTTAGTATTTTAATATGGCATAGATTACGGTAGAAATTCCAATTCTTGGTTGTAACAACCGTTCCAAAGTGGATTTGCTCCATGAGCCACTAAAATACTACCATGGACACCCAATTTGCTATTTATTTTTTTTGTGTGTGTGGACCTCCAGTGATGATACATGGACCCCGGAATCCATATGGCTCCCGGTTGAGAACCTGATATATCCTGTGAGCATTCGTAAGTCTTCAAGATGTTAATAGAAATGAGACGATGTGCATAAAACCGTTTTTTTTTTAGTGAGGAAAGGCTTTGCATAGAGCCAGTCCGACTCTCTGAACTCGGAATAGAGTTGTCTCTTAAAAAGAAAACAGATCTACACCAAGTCGCAGGTGTTATATTAGAATCTACATTCCCAAGGAGAGATATATTAAAGAATGCCAGGTCTCTCTCTCTCTCTCTCTGTCTCACTCTCTCTTTCACTCTCTCTCTCTCTCTCACTCACTCTCTTTCATTCTCTCTCTCTCTCTTCCCTTACAGCGCGCTTACATGTAAACCAGGGTATTTTTACGTCCCCGCGAATAGAACACCGGATACTCATGTGTGAACTAGATAACCTTTGACCAGCTAACGGGTACATCCGCCCTTAAACAGATCTTATTTTTCACCCTGCTGGAATTTTAGCTACCGGCCTCATCAGACAAGCCTGATTGGGGGACCAGTTAAGTTACCGATCATCTAACTAATATATACATATAGATAGATATGAAGAGACTGAGATAGATAGATAGATGTAAAAACTGAGATAGATTAGATAGATATATGAAGAGACTGAGATAGATAGATAGATAGATAGATAGATAGATAGATAGATATGAAAAAGATAAATAGATAAGTAGATAGATAGATAGATATGAAAAAGATAAATAGATAAGTAGATTGATGAAAAAACTCAGATATATGAGGAGACTGAGATAGGTATATATATGAAGAAACTGAGATAGATAGATAGATAGATAGATAGATAGATAGATAGATAGATAGATAGAAGTCCTGACATCTACAGGTTGAATGCTTTGCTCGGAAATTCTCTTCCAACTCAACACTCGACTTCATTGGAGTACCCACACCTTATTTCCCTCCTAGAACAGAGGTTTTACTGAGCGCTATGCGCATAACCCGGTCACTGGTCTCGGGTATTATTTCTAAACTAAACTCCCATAAGACAAGAGGATGTGACGGGATCCCAGCCGTCGTCCGAAAGAAATGTGCTCATGAGCTGGCTCCAGTTTTTTCCAAACTCTACAACTATTGCCTCGCTGCTTCCCGCTCTCCTGCCTGTTGGAATTCCTCCACTATTTTTAAGTAGTCTGGAGAAACTTCTGACTCCTCTAACTATCGCTCTCGGCAAAGTTTTCGAGCCTTTAATCAATGCTAAAGTGATGAAGCATCTTACCTGTCAAGAACTACTCACTGACAAACAATATGGCTTCCGTTTTGCCAGGTCTACTGCTGATGTGCTAACGGCCATCTCTGAATATATATATCAAGGTCTTGATAATAACGGTGAAACTTGAGCTGTGGATCTAGATCTCTCGAAGGTCTTTGAAAGGATTCGGCATGCTGGTCTTCTACATAAGCTCCAGAGCTACGGTATTATTGGACGATTGTTTAATTTGATCCAGTTGTTCCTATCAAATCGTGAAATGAAGGTCGTTTTTAATGAGCTCGCTTCCAGATCCTTTTCGCACGAACGCAGGTGTCCCCCAAAGACTCTATCCTGGGTCCGACGCTGTTTCTGATCTTCATTAATTATCTTCCTGACGTCATAAGTTCCCAAGTAGGCATTTATGCTGTTGACACTACCATTTACTCCTGTCTCAACAGCTAACCTGTCAGAGCTGACAAAGTTAACCTGGCAGCTGCTCTTGAAAAGGACCTCCAATCGGTGATAAACTGGGGTAGGAAATGGCTCGTAAATTTCAATGCCTCCAAAACGAAACTACTCTCATTTAACTACCATAAAGAAATTTCCCTGCCCACTATTGATTCTAGACTCATGAAGAGCAACACACCACACCTTCTTTGCCTCACCTTCTCATCTGACTTGAAGTGGAATGGCTACATCGAATTAATAGCTGCATCTACTGCAAGGACAGTGCAGTCACTGTGTTGTGCCATAAGGTTTTTTCTTGTCAGAGTCTATCTTGCACATTTACAAATCTACCATTCCTCTCTGCATTGAATACTTTTGCCACATTTGGTCAGATGTCCTGACAAGATCCAAAGAAGGATCTGCAATGTAACTGATCCTGACTTGACATCTCGACTTCAGTCACTTTCTCACTGGCATGAGGTAGCTTCCCACTGACTTTTCTCCAAATATTTTCATGGCTGATAAGCTTTTTTTCCCTGGTGCCTAGACTATATGAGTTTAAAGCTTGCTACTAGATTGGCATCTAGGTCCCACGCTTTTATTGTTGAATTAGGTAAATTTGACCACCTCATTTAATCAAACAGTTTCTTTTCTTGCTCTTCCCTCCTGTGGAACGCATTTCCGTTTCCTTGCTTCCTTCATAACTAAAATCTTCAGAAATTTAAATGCAACGTCAATCGGCATCTTTTATCTTCTTGAATCCCGTTCAGTTTTTACCCTTTCCTCGGTTTTTCCTATGCCCAGTCTTTTCTCTCTCCTTCACTCTTTATAATCCGCAGCGTACTAGTGGCATTCCCGCCTTGCTTGTGGTGAAATTATTAAAAAAAAATGTTAAAATACTGAGATATGTAGATAGATAGATAGATAGATAGATATGAAGAGACTGATATATATATATATATATATATATATATATAGAAAAAGATAGAGAGAGATGAAGAGACTGAGATAGATATATAGATAGATAGATATGAAGAGACTTAGATAGATAGATAGATAGATAGATAGATAGATATGAAGAGACTTAGATATGAAGAGATAGATAGATAGATAGATAGATAGATAGATAGATAGATAGATAGATAGATATGAACAGTCTGAGAAAGAAAGAAAGAAAGAAAGAAAGAAAGAAAGAAAGAAAGAAAGAACGAACGAAAGAAAGTAAGGAAGAAAGAATAAAATGTCTTGATTACATATGAATAAGCAACGTGATATTCTGGGACGCCTTTTATTGGAACAGATTATTAAGCGAGTTTATCAAACCCTGACGGCACTTTCGTCATTTTGATTCTTGTTGGCTACCCCATACAGATAACCTTCCTGACAAGCATCGTAAATATCAATAATGACACGTAGGTGTAGACTCAATGTTGGTAAGCCTATTTCATGGACTGCAGTGAACTTGATCTTCAATTGGTGCAACACACTTGCGGCTGTTTTTAAACTAAACTTGAACAAACATCAACAACAGTGACTTACAGTGCAGTTATGTCTTACAAACTAGTTCAAAGACCATTATTTGTGACTGCCCTTATTTCGAAGCTCACTGGAGATCTCACCATTCTTGCCTTGTGTCAGACTAAGCCTTTTAGCAGTTCATGATGTATATAAAATATGTAGAATATAAATATAATTTTAGTCCCATAAAAATTTAACGCAAACAAAAATCAATTAAGGTTAGTGATATTGTTTTTATCTCATATTCATTATGCTCTCTTCAAAATCGCAAA